>JAKTSS010000329.1:0-14356 GCA_030580355.1 Debaryomycetaceae sp. yHKB357 | reverse complement strand
ATTGTTGGGTTCATCTCTCCTGAACATGCCTCCAACGAGTCCTTCAATCAATACGATGAAGAGCGCCGCAATAGGACGATAAATCTTGCGCACAATAAGGAGGCAAGCGCGAGCCGGTGGTATCCGGTCCCGAATCGTCAGGCAAGTTTGAAATCCGATCATTCGGAATCGTTAAATCAAATGACGACTTTCTCGCACGCTGGCGGATCGCGCCCCTTTCGCAATAAATCCTCACCCAGCTCTAATGGGCGTCAACTCCACGGCATGTAAAGTCCATTTTGCGAAACCATTGAGAAAAAGGGTCGCACCATGCACCAAGTTTGTTTGGCACATCTTTTCGCTCTAATGTTCCACCAATTATTGTTGATCTAAGGTACCCGAATACCTGCCACCAGTGGTGTCTTGAGCTCTCAATTTGAATTTCTACGGCGGGGATCAAATTCTGCGAAAGCGCTACGCTTTGTCATTGAAGACATTCCAACTGGGCTCGAGCAGATGAGTACCAAGCCCGGTTTCTCGGTCACGGCAGTGGCAAACGGCCATAGCACACATCTCAAGCTCAAAGAGGCGTCACAGGATACCACTCACCGGCTGGAAAAAGCACTCAGAGGACGCGAAAGTGCCATGCTTGGTGTCGGAAACGATCCCGTTTATCATGAAGCTCTTCAGATCGACAGAACCTTCAAAGTCAGGATACTGTTGTCCGCAGCTAATTCTAGTGGTGAACAATCTTGATGGACCGGCGTTCCGCGACGACAGAGTCCAGTTTAGAGTTCTGTGCGTTGCGAAGCGTACAGCTAGTATTGTCCGTCGACCACGTGAATGCCTATCTATTATGGGATCAGGGCAAGCTGAAAACGGTACAACTTGGCGTGGCATGACCTCACCACGTACGATCCGTACATTCAGGAACTATCACACAAAGATATCTCGAATATGGGCATGTCAAAGATGTTTGCTGGGTAGAAGGGCGCACAGTATGTGGTCACTCCCCTACAACTCGCGAAAGATATATTAGCATTTGCTTGTTCAGCGTTTTGTGGACTTGCACATTGATCATGCCTGGAACAGCCGTTATCACAAACTTCTATCACTACCACTTCGTGTACTCAGTAAACCCCTGAGAGGTCATTATCGGGCATATTTGTTACAACAGGATATAAGACTGATATAATTGAGAACGTTGGATTGCGAGGTGGGTTCGTGACGCCAAAATAGACCACCTTGTGTTGCAACACGCAACTTATTACGACGCCAATACCGATCACCCTGCATCGCGATGTGCAAATCATCACGACGCCAAGACCATCTTTGCCGCCTCTATTGTGCCCCATCCCGACAAATTCTCAAGAAAAGAATTTAGGTCTAGCAGTTGAACATATCTTCCCAGGGTCCAGACCAAGACTGGTAAACTTTATCTTGATCGTTTCGTTTCCACACCTATGAAATGGGATATTCTCACGATGACAACCCCGATGCGTCCTACGCGCGGAGTCGCCATTAATACGCAGAATCACACTTGCTAAACGTCTGACATGCTTGACTGCGCTTTCACAACACGCACTAATAGTGCCTGGTACACAAGGTGGTAGTTAACAACAATTGATCCGCCACTATTAGAACAAGAAGACGCGTATTTATCAACTTGAGGGGCCAATTTCTATTCAACAGGTCCCCAATTCATTTCCCCTGAGCTCAAAAATAAAACTGGTTATTACGGGTTCGTCAAAACGTGAACCATTAACCTATTCAGTTTCGTCACATCACAACTCCTTCTTCTTCGACACCTGGACGAGCAGACTACGGACGTTAGAGGTAGTGAGGCCTCATCTACTCATAGCTTGCAATATTCGAAGTCTCGTCGCGGCGCGATATCTCACGGTCAGATGCGTACGCATGACCATAATATCTGGAATTTTCATCTCGTATAATTCGATTGTCTCCAAACCTTCGTAAATTCAACTTGGGGTTTTGCATGCTCACTGCGCCACCCTCATGGCGTGCCTTTGACTCCAAGTAGCCACTCTGCGGGCTCCCTATTGTACCAGGCACAGATTAAAGATACCGGTGCAAGGTCCCGCCCACTCTGCCGAAGTTGATGCGTAATATTGTGCGAGACACAATTTGAATAGAAGCAGCAGGGCTTGGCATAGGCCTCCCTGGAAGCTTTGTGCTCAATTGTTTCGACATTTCTGTTCGCTTTGTTAAATGCTATTGACGCGAATGTGACGTCTGCAATTGATGCGGTGTTGTTCCGCGGCTCTAACTTGCTAGGCATCAGGCATGAAGGGGTCATATAAGTAGACACTATCCACGATGTCCACCCCTCCCTGAGAACCCCTATCGAGAAATGTTCAACTTTTTAAAAGCACTTTCCATTTTTGCTGGCCTCTTGACTATCGCTGCTGCTGGCCAGAACAGCTGCAGACAGTGCTCAGGTGCTCAAACCATTACATTCAACTCCCGCGTTGGCAACGCACAGGCATTGGCTTTCTTCAGAAACAGCATTGGGAACTGTGCTACTGGTGGTGAAATGGAAGTCACGTCCGCTATTGGTGCGGATTGCGTGACCCCTTGTGCGACTGACCGTGAATTGCCCCACACTACTTATTGTATCATGTGGGCCGCCAAGGTCTGCAAGGTGTGGACTATTAATATTAAAGCATGGCGCTACTGCGGCAACGGCGGGCATGTTCAGGTCAACAAATCCAATCATTGCAGCGGTGGCTTGTGTGCAGCCACTGATAACCTTAGCTTGAACTGCTGGAAGAGTGTGGAATGCAGGGGAGATTGCAACTGCGTTGAATGTGGTTGTTAGGTACATTACGCTTGTGTTAGCCCTGATCAATCCTTTTTTTTTTGAAGACAGCCGTTGCAGCCCCAATGTATTGGTGTGTACCATGTACCCCGTTGATCAGTGCAGTCTTTTTCAGCTAATATTCAAGAGATGTCATTTTATCGGATTGTCTACCAACGAAAGCTCCTTATTATGGTTGCATTTAAGTGCCTTTTTTGCCGTCAATACTTATGCATATAGCTAAATAGAATGAGATTAAGTACTGATAATTACAATGCGAATGTTGATCTCTGCTGACAATGTTGAGCTACAAGGGCACAAGGTCCGGATGACCGACCATGTGACGAGGAGTAAGAAGTCAAGTGACAGGTGATGACGTCTTCAGAGCGCCCAGACGAAGTTCAGAGGTTACTTGGTAAGTGAATTAATTATGGATGTAACATTGTTGATAGTATCACTTGACCGTTTGCAGAAGCGCGTTCAGTCCTACAAATTGAACGGCACGGCTTGGCATGGACCGACCTAGAAGCACGGTTTTTGATCTGTTGTTTCTACGATAATGTTCGCTTTATTGATCAATTTTGATTTGAATGCCTCATATTTTTGGCTTTACTTTCCTAGACACCAGGTATGGTTGGGTCATATAAGTAGACATCATTCAGGTCTTCTCGAGCGCCCCGTCTTTTGATTCCGCGTAATGTTCAACTTCTTTATAGCACTTTCCATTTTCGCAGGCCTCTTGACTATCGCTGCTGCTGGTCAGAATAGTTGCAGACAATGCCAAGGTATTCAAACCATTACGTTCAACACCCGCGTTGGCAACTCAAAGGCATTGACTTTCTTCAAGGCCAGCATTGGGAATTGTGCTACTGGTGGTGACATGGAAGTCGCGTCGGCTCTGGGCGCAGATTGCGGTACTCAATGCATAAGTAATCCTGCATTTCCTCACACTACGTATTGCCCAAAATGGGCGCCACAGGTGTGCAGGGTATGGACTATCAGCGTCAAAGTATGGCGATACTGCGGCAACAGTGGGCATATTCAAGTCAACAAATCTAATCATTGCAGCGGTGGCTTGTGTGCGGCCACCGATAACCTCAGTTTAACTTGCTATAACAATGTGGAGTGCAAGGGAGATTGCAACTGTGCTGAGTGTGGTTGCCAAGTACATTAATCAAGTCCAACATCAATTTATTTGCTCTTTTGAAAGTATCTCTGCAGCCTGAATGCGATGATGTTCACAGTAAACCGTGTCAATCGTTTTCAAGACGTACAACATTTGCCCTCAACATGGGTTGCATTTACGATCCCGCAATTTGTTTTATATTGCAGTATCTTGATGATCAATAATGACGCAGGATTTATTTGCGCACATGCAAGAATTGATTGTCCAAATAATTGGGGTGAAGCTCCAATTGTGAGAAACATCAGCGGGTGTTGACGTCGTTGAACCTGAATGCGTGACTGCGAAATGAAAATGGCCTCAGTGGTTTTTTGGGCCGTGAATTGTACCAACTTTCGCCGATGCTTTCCAATTGATGATGAGTATATCCCTTGCGAAACGTGGTACCAATTTTGCAGCTAAACCACTCGCATAGTCTCACTTTGTGTATCGCTTCCGAAAGCAGGGGGACAAGGAGACTCATAAAGTTCTATCACTTTGCGTGACTCTCGGCATATGCTCTTTTAGTGAATCTTCAACTGTTCTTTTTAGGCCATTCCATCTTTGACGGTCTCTTTATTGGTAGTAGGAATTCATTCGCACACGTATCAAGTCAAGCGACGACTTTGCGGGCGTTCGATCTCATTATCAAACATAAGGGTCTCCTGCCAGTCAAGGAGTTTGCTGATCGAATTTGCGCTCTCTATTATTTATGCTTTCTTTGGAGTAAGCGCATTGGGATCTGCCCCGAAATAATAGCGCTTTGGAGCGTATAGCAATACAACTATCGTTTGACAAGTCCAACAAAACTTTTCGACAAATTTTGAGCTGATTGACTGAAGGCTATCTCTAGCAGACGCCACAAGGACATACACTTGCAGATTTCGCTTTCTCAAATTAAAACGTTGGGTGCCACGAGTCTGAGGAAAGCCCGGGTGAGGGGAGGGGGACGTTTCAAGTGCTTACAGCATCAACATTCATCACACTAACAGAAGCACAACCTGGACAATGAATCACAGCTCACACTGAATGACTTGTTGCTTAAATCGGCCATGTTGTAGGAGAACAAAAACTGAAATGGATACCCCGATCGCCCATTGCCGTGCACAACAGTGAGGAGGTATTCCAGCCTGGTAAAAAACAGCATTATATCTGCTGATAATTTCCTGACACATGCTTCGATATTAGTTTGAAGATCCACTTATCAACCAACATGAATCGCAGGGTAATGTTTTGCCATCTGTGCCGCATGCTTTCTTGGAGTACCAACATTATAGGAACATACTTTGTGGAATAGATCTTGCATTATTGGATTACCAACATTATAGAAGCATACCTTGTGAAATAGATCTTGCATTATTTCGATCAAGACTCTTTTAGCTTCGCCGCATCTGAACAGAAGACCTGGTCAATGTGTAAAGTCTCATTGCACTTTTGATGTATTATGGCCAGATATCTCTACCTGCGGTCTTTTATTTGCGATCTGGCACTTTAAGCTCAAAGTAATCACTGCCTCCCGTAAACGGCAGAGTATCGAATCCATTTTCGCCTTTCTCATTTTCGCGGCGCAGCTGCAACTGATCAATCTCTTGTTGCAATGCATTTAAAGTCAACGGCTTATCAGGGCAGTGATCACTAGCAATGAGTCGAAACGGACCGGTTTGCAGCGTAAAGTCCTCTGCGTCATCTTGTGAATCGTAGAGGGCCAGAATCAAGGTCATTTGGGTACGCAAATCTTGTAGCATACTGGCCTTGTTCGACTCGCTTATATCGGTGGGCAATCCCGAGAGGAGGAGCAACTTGTGGATGACGGAGCCATCGACCTCGACAGGACACACTGGCCGGTGGGTGGCTCGTTCAAGCGACCATGTCGGGCGCAGCAACAAGTCGTCAATCTCTGACTCGCACGACAATGCAGGCCCGATCGTGCCCTTGAATCTGATCAGGGAGAGACGCGATTGTAGCAAGCGTTTAAAGGTCGATCTAGCAATCATAGGGGAGGTTGCGACGTTTTTTTCGAATGACACTGCAAAAGTTTGCACCCAAAAGTTTTTACTCTAGAATGGCTAATTACTTGAAAAACTAGATTCTAGTTCCCGATTCAATTCATTACTTACAGAGTACTTAAACCTTCTTCAATTCATTACTTACAGAGTACTTAAACCTTCTTCAATTACTTACAGAGTACTTAAACCTTCTTCAATTCCTTCTTTTTCTTTTCAATCTGTTGGCGTTTTTTCGACAAGTCTTCCTGCCTCGCCTCCTTCTGATTGATTCCGTGCTGCATCTTGCTGTACAACTTGCGCTGCTTGTTGGTCATCATGATCTTTTTGAGTTCCTTCTCTTCTTCTTCTGCCAGACGCTTCTTTCCGCGCGGTTTCTTGGCCAGGTCGTCGCTCTTTCTCTCTGAGAACTTGACTCCTTCAGCCTCCAACTCCAATTCCCGTTGTGCCACAAGGTCTGCATCCTCTTGTTCATCGTCTTCGTCTTCGTCCTCACCACCTATTTCAACATCGTCTTCTTGCTGCGCTTCTTCGGTTTCGATTTCGTGTTCCGTGCTAGGATCGTAGATGCCTGCGTCTCCCCATGGAGACAAGTGCGGAGGCAAGACCTCGCCCGGAGCGTATGCACTCACCGGCAACAACTCGCCCTTGTTGATGCAGTCAAACACCCACTGCGGCTGAACGTATGTACGGCCAGGCACCTTGCCCGTCAACTTTGGCCGATCGCAAATGTGGTGGGTGATGGCTTCGGTGTTGAGACGGGCGTAAGCATCGGGCAGGCTCGCCCTGAGCTCGTCCATTGCCACTTCTGAAATGACTTTGCCGCCACCACTCAACAAGAGCAACTCCAAAATGTCCAACAGGACCTCGCGCCCCACAAAGAAGACAAAGTTGCTAAACACGACGGACGCGGGTTGAGAATACTTGCTAGGTTGAGCCAAGGCATCGCCCTTGTCTTTGTTGCGTGACTCGAACGTATCCAATTCTACATCTTGGACCGATTCCTGGGCGTTATCGGCGTCGTCAGCGTCGGCACTTTCATTGGCCTCAAGGGCCCTCGAAATGCTATCGCTCAGCAAAGTGCTCGCCTGCGCCGTGGAATCGACTTGCGGTTTTTCCTGGGGCAACAAGGCACTAACACTGTGCTGTTTACTTTGCAACACGTACGACGACAATCCGCCAATACCCTTGAGCTTTTCGATATCTATGGTGGGCGGGTATATCAATTCGGCATCGTGGTATAAGCGGAACAAGACAAAGTGCAACAAGGTCGAGTAAAACTCCAAAAACGTGAGCATGATGCGAAAGTCCACGTCGGTGGGGATGTTGGTGGGGAATTTGAACGGGACCAACCAGCGCACTTCTTGGCCCTTGACGGTCGCCTGGTAGTAGACGCCTTTGATAGAGACAAATACCTTGGTGACTAGGCGTTCCTTGGCGACGTACGCGAGCCACTGGTTGCACAAGCGCTCGGCCTCCTTTGTAACGCGATGGCTGACCTTATCGGTGGTCGGCAAATTGGCAAAGAGGAAGAGCATATTGAGGGGATCATCGAGATCACGCAAAGCGTCCATAAAGGTGGGATACCGTTCCTTGATGATGTGTTCCAAGGTGTACTGCGGGCGGTTCAGCTCCAACTTGAGGGCGTCAGTGACCTCGCCGCGGCCCAAGGCGCGCTGCAACTTTTTCGCAAAGGTCTTGTGTTCGCGGAACTTTGCCAAGACCGGCTCATGCATCAAATACTGGATATCCTTAGCATAGTAGAACGTGACCGGGGCGGTGGAGCCCTTGTTTGCCTTTTTCTTGTTGCGGGGTTCGCGCGGATAGATGCCTTTGAAGATGCAGAGACGGCGGAAATCGGCGAGGGATACCTGTAGCTTCTTCACGGCCTGAGTGCGTGTGATGAAGTTCTTGGCGCTGCCGGTGTCGCCTCTCTTTTTGATTTTAGCCATGTGATAATGTGATTGCAGTGATGCGCGTCGCGATGAGATGCGATGAGCTCCCGAAAAATTACGGCTGGAGTGAAATTTCAATCACGTGCAAGTCGTCTACGGCGATCCACATGCGTGAGATGGGCAGAGTTGGGGAAACCAGCACCGTCACGCATATTGGTAAGCATTAGCATGTGATGTCAGATGAGCAGAGTTACTTGTGCAGAGCAGAAGAAACGCGTAATGCGTGAAGCCCCAAATGTGCGGGATGCTTATTTCCCGGCCAGAGCCGAACCCAATAGGGTCCTAACGATAATATCCGTGCCGCATTAGGAACTTTTCGGAGCCCCACCCTCTTATCTCCACAGCTCACGGGTGTGGGGTACATTTCGGGATTTCAAGAGGCTCAATACGTCCCAAGTGACAATAACTGTTTGCAACTGTATTCCGCCGGCGCGTCACCCGTCAACTGTCAAACCTCCGTCTATTATCTAAAACCCCTAATGGGATGATCCCGATGTCCACCCTTGTATTTCTAGGAATATTTGACCCACGCGTATGGTTTTGAGCCTCTCTTTATTTTGGAGGATCCCATCTCTCGACCTGGGGCTTGGTCAAGGGGACTCCAGTATTATCTCGATCTTCGGACATTGGTTTGAAAAATTTACAATTTTGTTCGTCCGGTCCATCATTCGAAGACAGGAATGATCGATCTCAGGAGAAGACAGGAATAATCTATCTCAGGAACTAATCGTCAACTTGTTTCAGTCGCGTGTCAAGAAAATTGCAGTGGAACTATCGAGATGGCTAACCCCTGAATCGAAGAGTCTCATGCTTTATGCGGAGAGTTACTGAGAGATGTGGTCGCCGCCGGTCCAAACTTCAGCACGCACAATATTTTCGCACCATAACATATTTTGCAGCCGGTTGGGATGCCCGTGTAATGCACCAAAGCCGAAATAGACGTCCTACAATCACTACGAAGCACTCTGTATAGCAAGGGGCGAGTCACCCATACCTTGCAGGTTCTTGAAAGTAGATTTCTGTAGTTTTTCCCCATGGCATGGCCCGCGAGGATCGTCGGTTGGCCACTGCATCCGTATAACCTGGTCTATACATTAGCGTAGTGAGCTCTCAATGCATCAATACTGTACTCGTATCTGAATGAGACCAACCAACAAGATCTGAGGTGTCAATCAGAGTAAAAAGCCTGTGCTAAATTGGTACTGGTGTTTAGCAACGTCGTTTTCGTTTTTCCGATGTTGCGAGCTACCGAATCATTCAATTCCGCCTTCTGCAATGTCCTTCCCACTGGTGCTACTGCGGGGCGATGACTTTCTCGAGGATATGCCTCGCAAGCTGCTCTTCTGGAACTATGCGTCGCACGCCACCTGCTTCGCAATGTCCATGGGCTTCAAGCTCGTCTTCAATGCCTTGTACAATATCAAAATCTCCGACATTGAAAAACTCGACGCCGCCTTGGCAAAGGCTCGCCGCCAGCAACGCAGCTTGATCACCGTAATGAACCATATGCTGGTCGTAGACGATCCGGGCTTCTATGCAGCGTTGCCGTTGCGCTATCACTTGGACATTGATACGGTGCGGTGGGGGTTCGGTGCTTACAACATCTGCTTCTCTAACCGCGCGTTGGCGTTGTTCTTCAGCTTGGGCAAAGTGCTCGGGACCCAGAGATTCGGCGAGGGCCCATTTCAAGGCTCGTTGGACGCCGCGATAAGAATCTTGAGTCCCGACGATACTATGCTCTTGGAATATGCGCCAGGCTCAGAATCCACGCCAGACCCGATCCGTATTCAACAGCAAGCCAAAGTTACGCGTGATTTGCACTCGATGGGTCCTGAATTTGTCAATAGCATCAAGCCGAAACCAGAAACGGCCCTGGTACTCCTATCGAAACTGCCCTTTATCCGCCACAAGACTTCGTGGTTCCATGTGTTCCCCGAAGGGTTCGTGCTACAGCTACAACCACCGCACGCTAATTCTATGCGCTACTTCAAATGGGGAGTGTCTCGATTGATCTTGGAATGCACACGGACTCCTGTGGTCGTGCCCATATTTGCGCACGGATTCGAGAAGGTTGCGCCCGAAGATGCAGCGGGAACTGGAATTGGACGCTACATCCCGAAAAATATCGGCGCCGACATTAATATCACCATCGGAGACGAAATAGATGAAATCAAGATCGAGGCTTACCGCCAAAAATGGAGGGCCCTCTGCGAAAAGCACATTGATCCGGAGAACCCGCATGACCTCTCTCAGGAACTCAAAACGGGACGTGAGGCGCAGGAATTGAGGGCCAGCTTGGCTGCGGAATTGAGAGAGTCCGTCTTGGAAATTCGGACGCGTCTGGGAGAGTTTCCCCCGGAGGACCCCCGCTTCAAGTCGCAGCAGTTTTGGGAACAATATACCCGGTCTGAAGGGAAAAGTGCCCCGGATGTGAAATTTATCGGCCAGAACTGGGCAATACGAAGGCTACAGAAACACTTGCCCGAGTACTCCGAAGACGAGCCGCCCCTGCCATAGCAACATGCTGATTCTCGATATTATTCTCAATTACTGCCCTCGGCATGAAAAATATCCGGTGATTTCAAAAATAATATTTCCGTGTGGCGCGCCTTTTAGCCGTACCCTATTTCGCGGCTGCACAGCTATGGTGGCAAAACCGTCAATGTTTATCCAGACCGTGCATCTTTTGAGTATCTTGCATAAAGACAGCACAGTTTTCTGTCAAAAAAATGTGGCGTGATTTCTGCTACGTTGTCCGAAGATGGCAAGATTCGCTGGAGTTTGCGGTTGTTGTTGCGTGGGAACCCGAGTATAAGTAGAGGCCGATTCTTTCCCGGATTTAAGTCTCTTCATCAAGCAGATAATCATACTTTCAGCTATACTATCAATTATTCAATGCTTTTCGCTCACACTATCCTTGTACTTTCCGTCACAGTTTTTGCAGCCGATAACTCACATGCTGAATTGAGGCAGCGCTTGCCAGCGCGATTCAGGCGCTGGAACGTCCCTTACCTCGGACAGATGAAATTGGGATCCGCAAAGCGAGAAGTCTATCCTGTTCCGTCGGTAGGAAATGAGTATGATGATGAGAAGACCTCGCCCAATAAAAGAGACACTGAGGAACATGAAATGAAGGGTACGGATTACGACGAGGAAGCACTCACTCCTAATAAAAGAGACACGGAGGAACATGAATTGAAGGGTACGGATTACGACGAGGAAGCACTCACTCCTAATAAAAGAGACTCTAATGACCCCGATTTGAAGGGTACAGATTACGACGAGGAAACACTCACTCCTAATAAAAGAGACTCTAATGACCCCGATTTGAAGGGTACAGATTACGACGAGGAAACACTCACTCCTAATAAAAGAGACTCCGATAACCCCGATTTGAAGGGTACGGATTACGACGAGGAAACACTCACTCCCAACAAGAGAGATATTGTTATGCGATAATCAGACTCCCACCTCTAGAAGACCGCCGGCGATCCGTGCACAATCTGTAGAAATGTTGTTTATAGGCCGTAATCAGCACACTTCAAACAATTAATGCTAACGCTTTTTTCTGACGGCATCTCCGTATTTTTCACTCCTAGCAGCTCCATGGCCAATGAGGGTCCCCTGTCGAATCTGCTGGTCATTATGCCACCCTACGACTCTCTCCAGTCGCGGCTTATCGCATTCTTCAGCATTACGCTCGTCCTGGCTAAAATCTATCCGATTCCTTCTATCGAAGCGTGAACCCGATCCGGTTTCGCGGCTGAAAAATGTTCAGATAGAATCATCAAAAACTCCCAGTACAGACCAATTGCTCGTCCAAGAACTCAGACATCTATCTAGGACTCGTGATATTACTCCAGATCAGCGCTCCTCAATCCTTGTCGAAAAAATCTCCGCGATTGCAGCCCTTGAGGACCCATACTCGTTGGAGCTCATCGAAGCCCTCAATCTGCTCTTCATAGATGCCTACACCATCCATGGTCAGAACGTCGACGCGTTCCTTTCATTAGATGATCAGCTCAGCCTCTTCTTCAAGTCACATACACTGCTCAAGTCGCTAGCCGCCCGCGAGGGACTGGTTCCCCGGTTCGTCCTACTTCTCTATAAAAGCTTTTCCCAAAAGGACGCCAGTGACATCTCACCCAAACTCCTAACGGCGATACTAGATTTAGCTTTGGCCACGCGTGGCATGGAGAATCTGTTCCGCCCTCTTATTTTAGAATTCAGCCATGCGCTATCTCCCTGCTTTACTAATTATTTTCTCAACCTGAGAGGTGATACCCTCTCATTAGATGCTTTCCGCATCATCGCAAAGTATCTGCCACACTACCACCTAGTCGATGAGCGGACTATTGCTAGCTTCAAGTCTTATATCGAGCTGCTTTTCGAAGATGAGCTACCTGAAGTCCACGAGTATATTAACCTTGATCGGAATTTTGATAACATCGTGCAGGTTTATCATCGATTTCTCAAGTCCAAGGTGCGGTCACCTGAAACCATTCTTCATATCTTGGAGCTCGGCCACTCGCTTTCGCGGGCCACCAACTCGGTACATCGCCGGGAACTCAATAGTGTCGTGCGCGCCCTCTTGTCTACCAGAGACCATCAGGTTTTAACCGAAGTGAGACTGATACTTCTTAGGCAAGATTCGGATGACGAGTCGTTGGCAAAGGCTTTGCTACGCGAGTGCTGGCTGAAGAAGTCATATGAATATGCGGCAAATCATTTCTCTGAATTCATTGCCCTGAACGACGTTAAATTTTCGTCGTCCATTCGCTTCGAAGCAAGTTTGTTCTTGTTTCTCAAGTCAAACCAGGATATTTTTAACGGTATCACGACCCGTATAGACAACTACGCTCAGCAAAACCCCTCTTGCGACATGGACGAGGTTCATTTGCAAGTCTTCTCGTGTCTCATGATTACAAAGTCAGTAAGCCCGACAAATCCTATCATTGGGCAGTTGAATGAACATTTTCAGCTCGAGCATGGACTCGAGCAACCCAGTTTGGATGTATACAAATGCCTCATAGATGCTGCAATCGCTAAGGATAACTATATTGATGCCATGTCAATCTTTGAAGAAAGCTTGGAGGAGGTTATCGAATGGTCACAATCGTACGATCCTGCCGTGACAAAAACGTTGAACGACCTCATTGTCATGAGCTGCAAACACATCGAGTCTGCCACCCAAGTATTCCTGGTATTCATGAGAATAAAGCAGCACTTATCCACCGATCAATGCGATGTGGATGCCGTGCACGCCATTGCTACCCACTTGCTTAGGGAAGAGCTTGTGGGCGACACGATCGAGTTGATGAAATGCGAGCTCCCGCCACTAGCGCGTGATGATATACCAAAGTTGCCCGTTGACGGTGCTGCGGGCAAAAGGTACCGCGCTCTCTTCAACACTCTACACGATTTCGCCACGTCTTTTCTGGGTGATCACACCTATGAAACAAATTGGGTCTTCTTTGGCGAGATCTACAAGTACTTTACGAAACCTTTCGAGTCGTACTTGCCTGCAATGAAGTTCTGGTGTGAGCACGGTCGAATGCACTCGGCCCTTCTAGTGTTCCGCCATGTGCGCCGACTCCACGAGCTCCACCAGAAACAGTTCCCGCCGCCACTGCACGACATGTACGTATACTTGTTTGAGCAGTTTGGGCAGCGATTATACGAAGAAGGGGTGTTGGAAGTGCACGAGTACATCAAGACCGACGTGGCGTTGCGGGCCCAGGACATTCAGTTGCAGAACGCCATTTTGAATGCCTACTCCAATCTCCAGGACGTGCCGCGTGCGCACGAGCTTTTCATCTCAATGTCCACTCGACCAAAAGCGCGAGGCGGAATCAATGAGGAGACAGTACAGATCATGCTCAAAACCTTCACGTATAGCGGGCTTCCATATGTGCAGCAGTTTTGGAACAATCTCTCTCAGTTTGGTATATTGCCGAACCAAGCAATCTACCAGCAGTATGTTATTGCCCATTGTTACCATGGACACGCCCAGGAAGCTATAAAGTTAATTCTGGAAGTCGACGATTGGGGGCTTGTGCTCAATACTGATCTAGTAGTGGCAGCGCACAACTTTTGCTTACGAGAGACGACACAGGCACAGCTCGTGGAGTGGGCAGAGTCTACGCATCCGGGCTTGTGGCGACAGGCCGTGGCTCTGGGTCAATTGGTCAAGGCCACAAAGTATCTTCCGTCCACTAATGTGATTGCTGGAGAAGGAAAAGAATTGATGTGAGTAGCGTTCGGTGAAGGCGGTGTCACCACAATACCAATCATCAGAACACCAAACCATAGGGGCAACGACAAAGTCACCAAATGACAGTTGCGCGCACAAGCAAAGCTAAATGGATAGGGATCCTCTCTAGTGCGGATTTATGCACAGCGGGGGTAAGCAGCCAGATGAAAATCATTCTAGAGGATG
>JAKTSS010000328.1:0-14403 GCA_030580355.1 Debaryomycetaceae sp. yHKB357 | reverse complement strand
AAAATTTACCGGAAACAATTGATGTTGTTACCTTACAAAAACCCATTTCGTTGCTGCAGTTGAATAAATCCGTGCAATCACGGTGTAAAAAAATATTGACGCCTCTATTGAATGACGTGATGTTTCCTACAAAAACAACTTTTGTGATTTTGTGCGATTTGTTTTTGGTGAAATGGAGCAGGGGTTAACCGGTTATCCCAAAACAAAATGATGAGGCAGTGTCATCTCCACTTGGCCGAGACGCCGCTTCGGGTGATGAACCTTCTCACGTTGAAGCTTGATATTTTCATTTCGATTCGCATTGCATTGGTACGCGTCGCGCACAATAAGTTTCCTGGTAGGAATGAAAATCATCATCTACATTTATCACAACGCTGGCATTACTAGCAATAATTCACAGTATGTGGGTCTCGGATGTTTTTTGTGCGCGCAGCCCTTAATTTATTTTCTCGGGAAAATCGATGAGACGCTGTCCGTTACCACAAAGCAATGGAAGCTATAGAGGATGATCACGCCAAACGGATCGTGTTTAAAAACGTCTCTCGTTTCCCCTCTTCCGCAATTGAATAATAAAAAAGAAACGCTGACAAACGAACTCGGTTGACTAAGGAGGGAATTTGAGTGTGGTTAATTGGCTTTCCCTTCCTAAAAAATCTGCGGCGTGCGGATTTTGCGATATGGGCTCAATGCATGGTTATTCGTGTTTCAAATATTTTTCCGGATACGGCATTACAACACGTTTCGCTTTGATACTGGCCTCTGCTCTCACGTTGTCACCTACAAACATATAAGAGTCTTCAGTGTGGTTTAAGGCTCCGAGGCCTACCAGATCGCTTTATTCCGACCTGCTGCGAATATCTAGGCGGAGTTTGCTTGATTAGTTGCCTGAAATCAATCTGTTAAGGCTGCCAAATATTCAGAAGATGGAGTGGTAGTGCTACGGCGTGCTAAGCTCATGCGACTTGCTCGTATTCACGTAAATCAGTGAACCATAAGACCGGGATTTTGGCTCACATGTCTTGAATGTCGCCATACGGGCTACTAACATACGGTGCCTATATTCGGCAGTGCGAGCTAATTTTAGTATCTGGATGTGTGGTTATTGACCATATCATTTCCCAAATCGTTATTGTGGTCTGATCCTGATAGCCTGCTCACCTAATCTGGAGTTACTGCCGATGTGACTTCGAAAAGTATATAAGGAGACGATCTCTCCTTAGTTGATACCAGTTTAATCACCAACAATTATCGGAACAATGAGCAAATCGGGAAACTCGTCGGGAAATAGGCTGGGAAACGCTGCTGGAAGCCAATCCAGCAAATACTTGAAACAGCAAGTCGCCGCGTGTCCTCCAGGCTACAAGGCGGTGCGCGTCGTTGAGGTACTGGGTACCGGCAAATCTCGCTCGGTGACACCACGCATCACCTATGTACAAGTAATAGCTACAAACTAACCCTTTTTTTATACAAGCTTTTTTTTAGATTTTAGAGAATACATTGATTTGGCCAAAACGTTTGCAGCCACCCACTACAGTAGAACGTCTAGCAGTACCATATGAACGCAATTGGTAGTAATACATGGGTAGAGCTAATTAAGACTGACGAGTGATTTACCGCTACGGTGTTTATTGACAGAGCACGCGCTATAAACGCGATTTTCTAGGGATGGTGCGCCTGCAAGTTTGTTGAGAATTCGGAGGCGAAAAATTTCAACCTGTCCCCCGAGTAACTTTAGTATCATCATCAGTACCAAATCATGTTATCGGCTATGCGTACTGCCTCGAGATTGGCTCTAAGCGCCTCGCTTTGTCTGTATAAGTCAAGTCTTGCCTCCTATAGCAATGTTTCTACCTCAACACTCACTGAAAACCCCCAAATCTATTCTCATCAACTAGGCCCTCTGGCCTACAAGTTTTCGCTCTTGCCCGATCCCAAGTACATTGGGTTAGGTACTAGTGTGAAAAGGTGCATTGATGATCCAGAGGCGTTCGTGCCTAATAAAGATTACGTTGAATTGTTGCATAAGACGATTGCAGAGCGCATCCACAACGATTTTACCTTTATTGTGGAAGCAGGCATGAATGCATCGACCCACATGCCCATTTACGATTTGCGCGAAGTGCCAAATTATGCTCGCATTCCAGATATCGAAAACATCTTCGGATACATTCAGGTTGACGATAAGGGTAAAATGATCCCAGGTTCGTATCAGAGCAATAACATGTATCGCTTATACACGGGGCTGAATGGCTTGTCGAGTCTCAGCGACTACTTGTTGGAGGAGATGCGTAAGGAGTGTTCGAAGTTATCTGAGTGAATGTATGAGCAGAAGTATTTGTATCAACACAACAACGCTGTGAATTCTGAAATCTCCCGGGACAGGCTTCAAGATCGTTAATGCATTTCGGCATCGGAGGTCAAAAAAAACCCATCTGATTAACTTTTGGATCTTTCCCTGAGATCCTTTTCGCTATAAGCTTTGAAGGCGCCATCGCAAGAGACAGTCGAAAATATGCAACACCTGTTTTTAGGGGGAGGCTCGCAATCAAAAAAAGACGCAACTTTGATGCTATTACACACTTTTCGTGGTTTGCACTAACTCGATTACATTTCGGGGTGTGTTCAGGCAACATTAAGGTACGCGCTGTGTTATTTCCCCTCCAAGCACCCATCAGATGAAAATTAGATGGTAAAGCCTCCTAATAACAAAATAAATCGCGCTTGAGTTACTTCTTCTCAGCGCTGTTGTCAAGTACATGCATCTATACTGTTGAAGGTATCCGAGAAACGCTCGTCGCTAATAATAAATGGCTACGCGCTCCCCTTGGCACGCCAAGGCACTGAACAGCATTCAGTATCTCTGAGCTTACCGTTTTTTGTGGTACTTAAGCGGCGAGTGTATTTAAGACATGGCTGTGCCCGTAAATGAAACCAAAGTCGCCGTTAGATCCCAGTGAATACCATGTATGTTTTATCGCTACTTTTTGGGGTTGCAGGAACGATTGCTAGTATGCTCCCAGTGAAGCTTTTCGTGACGTCCGATAGCCCACTTATCAACGACACTTACCTTGAGACTGCCATTTGGAAAGGAAGCGTGAGATTAGTTTTAACCAGAGACCCCGGAGCCATACTCTATTATGGAACAAGTCTTCACCGCATTTTCTCGGAGTTGCGCAGCTTTCAGAGAAGCAACTGGGTCTTGCCGCAAATTCCAGTGCGACTTGGGCCCAAGAAACTTGAGATTACCAACGTGGAGGGGCTCTTGGGCCAAGGCCCTCACAGTGATGTGGGCCAATTTTACGCATGCCCAAAGCAGGTATCGGATTTTGAGAAGAAGACATCGAAGCGGCTCGTGGTCGAGACGTTCAGGCCTGGTGAAGAGCTGCCGCATTGCGAGCAGGTGTATATACACATGACAAAACTTACAACCGAGAACTAGGACTTTTTTTGGATAGCGCAATTCTGGTAGTTATGAGAGTAGCCAAAGTTGAACGATTCATCTTCATCCCTGATCCTTCTTCGCCGCATTTTCCCCGGATCATCTCGGCTACTTTAGCCGGTATGATCACACGATTGAAATAAGCACTGCCGCACGAAAAAAATATAGGCGAAATGGAATTTAGAGTTTTAGTAAAAGATTGGCGCCAATGACGAGAAGGAGACACGACGAATAGATCGATGCGCTCTGCATCAGTCTTAAGAGTTCCAGAAGATATCGAACCAGAGCTTGCAGTATCCTACATTTTCTATGAAGAAATTGAACTTATCCAAGCACTTGGTTGGTATCGGTCTCGCTATACGTGGCGTGCAAATGGTGATTGCGGTGGTAAGCTTGTGTCTCGGCGGGGCTTTGATCGATACGAAGCGTTGGCATAGTATCAGCTTTAGTTTGCTGACGTCGGTTCTCACAATATTGTACACGGGCTCCCTTGTAACGAAACCGGTAGGATCTAGAATACCGTTAGGTGTGATTTGCGCAAGCGAGATGTTACTCTTTGTATTCTGGGCCTGTTCCACGCTCGGGGTGCTTGCAAATTTTATATCCACAGACTGCAGATCAGGCCAGGAGCGACACCTGGAGGAGGACTTTGCAATGCAGCTCGTGTACGTTTGTGATACTGGCAGCTCATTCGTGATTAGCATGTTGCTCGCGGCCACGCTGTTTGTGCTCCTGGGTGTGTTGGTGATCGTGTACAGCGCGCGCCCGCATTTTTTGGCCGAAGGGTTCAGCTTGCGGCAGTGGACCTTAGGGCGGTATCCAGTGATATGGGGCAGTGTGTTTCGAGAAAAGCCAAAGAAAACCGATTTATTCGCCGAAACTGAAAGCGAAGTGGCGTAGCACTTTTCAAAAGTATAATACGTGGAAATATAGAATAGTGCTCGAGTCAAGAAAGAGCACTATGGCGAGAACCACGTTAGTAGCGTTTCCTGCCATTGCAAACTGGATCGGTGAGTCTGACATAGTTAGCTGTCTCCAACATTTCGGGCATCAGGGCAGCTCGACATGTGTGCTATTTCCTAGTCTCCAAATATTAATTAATCTCGTACGACACCTCCGATAGAATCAATGAGGGAGATCGATAACTTTATGCGACAGGTCGATTACTGTCGCCGATTACTGTCGCAGACATTTGTCGGCTTTTATGAAGATTTTACAAGTCCTTTATGCTTGTGGGCAACTTCGATTGGCGGCTGAATCTTATCACCTAGCGGTTGCATACAGTAGTTGAGATCAGCCGGGAGCACTGTGTGCGCTGCAAGGTGATAGCATAAAGGAAAGTAGTAGTGACAAGACGAGCGCCGAGAATACATAAAGGGTTTCCAGAATAGTTCACGTCCTCGTCTAGCTTTACATATTTCTCTTTTCATTTATCACCGACTGATCCAGTCTCTGCGTTTCATTCCTGAACAGCCAGGTAACAGGAACGGTCGGAGGTAAACATGTTCAGGCTTTTTCAACATTTCTGGCGCTTGGACATGGTGTTACCTATCTTGATGCAGGTCTCAGAACAATAGTGGATTATTGAAAAGCAGTTGTGGGCGCGCATTTGGGGTTTCGTGCCCCCGGCCAGACATAATTCATATCATGGTGAGGTTACATCTTCCACGCAGTGTGTGGGTATCAAGTCATTTGCCAGATGATATGTAATCGTTTAAGCCTTGTGGTAATGCGATTAACCAACCAAACGTTATACCCCCTCGTTTAAAATGGCGGCTCTGGCGGAGCCGAGTTGAACAATTATCTGGCAGAGAAGTCTACTGTTTGGCTCTAGTCAGCCGTAATGGAAAAGCTTAAAGATAGCACAACTGGGTCATCTGGCGTCGAAGACGTTCACCTCGTATGTTTAAGCCAATGCAATGATTACAACGAGGACAGGGGCGACACGCAAAGAAATTCCCCCGGCTGGCAGCACGACACCCTCAATGCGCGTAATAAAAAGTCACTTGATTCAGTAAGAACAAAAACAGGCAACCATCGTAGATCTTGATTCGGAGATGAGACTGGTGTACAGTCCGACCTTTAGCGCCGTGTATTCAAAATTATAATTACCCCAGCGACCACCACACGAGTGTCACCCGGCCACGCACGTAGAGCTACAATCACCAGCAACGGACGCATCCTTCCTCTTGACCTGAACGGTTGTTAATTTATTTGTCAGGGCCGTTAAACTTCCGTCTCATCAGTCGTGGGTTAGCCAGTCTAACTAGATTCATCTGGAGAAAAGGCTTAATTGAGTCATTCACGTATACCAAGTCCCATCTACAAATGATCTTAGATGTATCTGATATCGTGACACGCGTACCGTGTCCATTAGGGGGGTTGTTACTATTGGAGACGAGCAATTATTAGACTTTTGTGCGTGGTAACGTTGTGTTGGGGCGCATTTTGGCAATGTACCCCTCTTTTTTACAATTGCGTTTGTTGTCAAGTGGTACGTAGTGAGGGACTATTTGTCAACAAGTTCGAGCGAACTCTTCGTCTGCTGCGAAGGTATCGGGTCATCCGTGTAATTTAGAGATGCAAAAGTACGTAGCACGCAGTACTCCATATAAGGTACGCACTTTCGCAATTTATTGGTGGCCAGCCTTAAGCAAATGTTATCTTCATATGTTGGGTATCTTGCCGCAACCGTCGTCTTTCTCGCCGACCTATCCGTTCTGTACCATCAGCACGGTCTCTCTGATCAGCAATATCTCCCCTTAGGAAAGGAAAAATCGTGCCCTATCGATATACCGGTCACATGTACCAACACTACTCCTGTTGCTGACCAGTGTTGTTTCGAGGCGCCCGGTGGTATTCTCATGCAGACCCAGTTCTGGGACTACCAGCCGGCCGTGGGAAATAATCACTCTTTCACTCTACATGGTTTGTGGCCCGATAACTGTGATGGTACCTATGAGCAATTTTGCGACCGCTCGTTGGAGATTAAAAAGTCGATCAAATCTATTATTGTTGACCAGTTCAAAGATGAAGACTTGTACAACACTATGCGCGATACATGGTCTAGCATGCACGGCGACCCTGAATCTCTCTGGGTCCACGAGTTCAACAAGCATGGCACTTGCATGACAACCCTCCGTCCTCATTGCTACGCAAGCCCCTTTCAATCGGACCACAATATTTACGACTACTTCAAGACTGCAGTCGAGCTCTACAAGAAGCTTCCGACATTTGACTTACTCGCACAGGCCGGGATCGTGCCCAGCGATACTGCTACGTACACCAAAGCCGCTATCGCCAAGGCTCTAGGCGACGGATTCGACGGGAACCGCGTTTTCTTCAAGTGCGACCGGCAACAAGCGCTTCAAGAGGTGTGGTATTTCCATCACTTGAAGGGATCTGCAAGGAACGGAGACTTTATTCCGCTACCCAGCATGATGGCTCCCCGCTGTCCCGATGAAGGAATCCATTTTTACCCCAAAGAGAAGTATACCCCCAGACCTCCGCAGCCGCCTGGAACTAAAGGGCACATTTTCTTGACAGGACACACCGGCTGCCTTATCAGTAACGGAAAATGGTACAGAAGCGGCCAGTGCGCCACATTCCGCCTCGAGGCAGCACCATTTGGAGCGTATAATCTCAAATCATCGCGTGGCTACTGCGGATTTGACTCCGAGAACCGGCTCGCGTGCGGGCGCCAGTACCCGGCAAGGCAGTTCCACTTCAACAATTCAACTCGTGTCCTCTCATACGGCGGGAAGAAGGACTGGTGTCTTGACAAAAGCGGCAGCACCGGGTCTGGTAAGTATATCCAGATACCAATCGTGGTTGACGATGGAACGTGTGAAAACAAGTTTCAGTTGCAGCTTCAGTAGACGGACAGTTGATAAGCGCTGTATCTCGCAGCTCTCCAGATTGTCTCTGACAAGATCTTCCAAAGTAGTCAGTATCTTTACCTAAATACTTCATGTGAAAAAAAATTTCACCGTTGAGGTGAAGCTCTAGTGAATATGTACACACGTCCTAGTCAATGGGCGGATCAGAAGGATCCAAATCTTCCAGGACTCAAAGAATATAAAACGTGATCATATCGGGTTAAAAAATGCAGTTGATGCAGAATGGCAAGGTGCCGGATAGCTTAATAGCGGTAGTGGTCAGGCTTAAACGGTCCTTCCTTGGGGAGACCCAAGTATTCAGCCTGGACATCGGTCAAGGTCGACATCTTGACGCCCAAGTGGTCCAAGTGGCAGCGAGCGACGGTCTCGTCCAAGATCTTGGGCAACAAGTGTACGCCGACGTCGTACTTTTGGCTGGAACCGAATTCCGGGTACTTTTTAGCAAAGGCGGCGTCACCGGCCTTGTACAAGGCGATCTGGGCCAAGACCTGGTTGGAGAAGGAGCACGACATGACGAACGAGGAGTGGCCGGTGGCACAGCCCAAGTTGACCAAGCGGCCCTCGGCCAACAAGATAACATGGCGACCATTCTTCATCAAGAAACGATCGACCTGGGGCTTGATGTTGACGACCAGCTCGGCGTTAGCCTTGAGCCACGCCACGTCGATCTCAATGTCAAAGTGGCCAATGTTGCATACAATAGCGTCTTCGGGCATGCGCTCAAAGTGGTAGCCAGTGATGATGTCACGGCAGCCGGTCGTGGACACGAAAATCTGGCCAATCTCACACACGTCTTCCAAGGGGGCGACCTGGTAGCCCGACACGGCGGCCTGCAATGCGTTGATGGGGTCAATCTCGGATACAATGACACGAGCACCCATTCCACGCAAGGCCATGGCACAGCCCTTACCGACATCACCGAAACCGGCGACCACAGCGACCTTACCTGCGATCATAACATCGGTGGCACGCTTAATACCGTCAATCAAAGACTCGCGGCAGCCATACAAGTTGTCGAACTTCGACTTGGTGACAGAGTCATTGACGTTGATGGCGGGGACTCTCAACAGACCTTCCTTCAAGGCCTTGTAGAGGTGGTGAACACCAGTGGTCGTCTCCTCGGAAATACCAAAGCAGCCGTCCAACATGTCGGGGTACTTTTTGTGGACCAAAGTGGTCAAGTCACCACCGTCGTCCAAGATAAGGTTCAACTTCTGGTTGTCCTTGAAAGCGAACAATTGCTGCTCGAGACACCAGTCGTACTCCTCATCGGTCTCGCCCTTCCAGGCAAAGACAGGGACGCCCGAGGCGGCAATGGCAGCCGCGGCGTGGTCCTGGGTGGAGAAGATGTTGCAGGAAGTCCAGGTGACCTCAGCGCCGAGAGCGGTGAGGGTCTCGATGAGGACAGCGGTCTGGATAGTCATGTGGAGACAACCTGCGATGCGGGCGCCCTTGAGAGGCTGGTCCGGGCCGTACTTTTTGCGGATGTACATGAGGCCCGGCATTTCGTTCTCAGACAACTCAATGTCTTTTCTGCCGAACGCGGCGAGGGAGATGTCGGCTACTTTGTAGTTATGGGCTGGTGCAGACATTTGGAGGGATCTGGTGAAAAGTTTCTGCAGAAGAGGGAATCGAATCCTATTTATACGAAGAGGGAAAAAAACAAGATCGATTTGAAAAATATACTCGGTACGACGCGTCACGTGGGGTTCCACATGGGGCAGATCACATGCATTTTTTCCCGTCGGTCGACCCCCGTGGTGTTAACCTGCCAATCTAGACTCGTCTCATCTCGGATATTTATTTTCTGCTTTCATCAAGGAGTTGGGTATTACGCGTAGGTAGCTATATCGTGACCTAGCCTTACCAATTGTGATCCATCGGAGAGACATTTGCACTCTGTGTGTGGGCTTACTTGATCTTGTCACATAGAACACGACTTGATCTTAGGTTCACACGTTTTGCAAGCGTCATTTGACAAAGAACCCTTTACTTTGGGGTCGCAATTTGCTGTTAAATGTAAAGCGCGCTATGCAACTTCTTTTGGTCAATGTCGCTCATCTCTCTTCCTTATCTGCCGGTTAAGCGTATTTGATTCGCTCTCGCCTGGATAATTCGAAGATGGACTGCTCCCAATCAACAATTTACCGCGCGCAAAAGTTTTTGACGTAATGCAGAACCGTTGCCTTGCAGCGTCTTCTCAAGAGGTATCAATTTTACATCAGCTCTGCAATGTGCATCCCACATATCGCAATACCGTGCTCATCACGTCATACTAGCACCCCGGAATCCCATGTGACCGTGAGGTCCGAGTTGCGAGCATTTCGAATTTGGAAACCGTAAGCTTTCTAGCTCGCCCAGGAGCAGATGCGCGGAGATTCCGCTGTGACAGTTGACAAATGCTAAACGGCTAATGTAAGCACGTTTTCGGGTTTTGCGAGACACCAATTCGCAAGTAGCAAATTTTATATGCGTCATTCTATGTTGGGCATGTCTCTCATCACTATATGTTAGGCTTCCTTTAGCGGCAGTTCGTAGCAAACTTTCTCTCGCCGTTAAATAAAACTTCACTGGCATCGCTTATGATGACATTGATCTCATTATGTCTGAGGAGGCTCTTCTCCCATCGTTTCTCAGAAATCCTCTCTCATCTGATCCTCCAAGATCCACAACTTTCACGTCAAATCAAACTTGAGCCAGTCGAGCTCATGGGCAATTGTACTAGCAGGCTGCTGCGACGACGCCTGTGCCTGGCGGGCCAATCCCTGCGTTAGCGATGACGCCTTTGGCGGCTCGTGCGGATGGCCGATAAAGGACTTGAAAAACATGTCGTTGTGGGGATCATTGTCGGTGAATCCGCCGGCGTGTTCGTGGACAGGGCTCTGTGCGTGCCCAAAATACGTGCGCTGCAGCGCCAGTGCGGACAATTGCGTCAGGCCGGAGCCGAAACCTATACTGCCAAAGTCGCGGCGAGACAGGCTGCTCTCGCCAAACGCACCAAAGGCCCGCTGGCTCGTCGCAGAGGGATTGAATGACAGCAGTTGCGTCAGGCTCAGCAGCCGTCGCGAAATGCTGTGCGGGCGCAGTGATGCGGGGCGTGTGGGTGCCCAGACGCCGCTGTTAAAGCTGGCCGCGGCCGCCGCAAACGGCGCTAACCGCTTGCCCAGCAGCAGGTACGTGAGACTGTCGCATTCTGGTGGCGGTACAGACGCGGTGGGGACACTCATGGAGACATACAGCGCCATCGGGTCGGCCTTTATGCGTTTATACAGTTCAGGCCCCGTATATTCGTCCAGACCCAACGCAATATCCTGTCGAGGTATGGGAATTGAAGATAGCCCCGTAGCTGTAGGGGTGCTGGGACCTGTAGGCGGTTTGGGAAGAATGGGCACGTTCTTTTGACGTGAAAGCGATAGGCTGGACGAGCTGGGAATGCGGGGTAGGCTCAGCGGAGAGCTCAAGTGGGCATAGGGTCCAGATCCGTTCCGGTAGTTGTTGGTAGGAACTGACACAGGCGTGGAAGACGGGGTGTTGGTGGCTGAAGAATGGGCCAGCAGGCGCGAAAAGAGTGCCGGCGGAACAATGTTCGACGGCTGAGGGGAAGTACCCAGAGCCTTGCGGGACTTGCGGTTCTTGATAACGTCTGTTTTAAGACGTAGAGGGCGACACGTGCCGTGAAGTTTTAGAAAGAGGCCGCAGGCGTTGCACAAGGTATTGCCACTAGGGTCCTTGCGCCATAGCGGGGTCTTTTGGGTGGCGCAATTGTGGCACGTAGGTGCAGAGTTTGTGGTGGATGCAGACAGGTCGGCCAGCTTTGCGGGCGGAGACTTTGAAGGAGATTTAGGTGGGGAACGCGGTTCTCGGGGGAAACATGGTGTGCCGTTGAATTTCGAGCGAGCACCGTTTAATGACGATGCAGTGCCGTTAAACGACGATAAAGTGCCGTTAAAAGTCGAAGGAGTGGGGGCAAACACGGAGGAGGAAGTGGATGACGAGGGCGGGCACGCAGCCTTTTCGTTGAGAGAGAGCGGGGACAACAAGTCTAAAACCGACCGCGACGGCGAATGGTGAAGGCGACGCTGACAGCAAGCGGAAACGGAGCGGGTGGCGTGATTCTGATGGCGCGGGTACTCTGCTAGCATTTGCTTTGCCGAGTGTAGAAGGTCGATGAGACTGGGCTCATTGGAGAACGGGTCTCTCATCAAGAATCAAGCGTGAAAAGTTTGGAAACAAATTAATTAATTAATTAGCCGAACGCGCCCTCTGGAGTTGAGAAGAGATGGCGTCATGGTCCCCTCCTCTAATTAATCACGTTATTTATTACTAATGGTATGTCATATTATTATATAATCAGTCTTCCTGCAACTTCAAAAAAATTGAGCAAAGTGCGCGTCATCTGTTTTCATTTTCAATTGGAAAAAATCGAAAAGTTGTGCGGCGGTTCCAACGCTAAAAAAAAATTACTTTGATCTGGAACGGTTTTTCTTACAGGGGCTGCAGGAAAACCCATCTCTTCCTTTTTTTTACCACAATTATATTCTCTATTGTCTTCGATTATTCCGCGAGTACCGTCTCTGACTTCCGCCATTGGAATACTTGTTCTGTCTGTACTCGCCCACGCTGTTCTCGGCATGCATTCGGTACTCAAACAGAACTCCCGGCACTCGGTCGCCTCCTCCGCCAGCATTCCCCGCGTCGCGAACCGCATCTTCTCCTGCTATAATCTGGTCGCACTCACGCACAACTTCGAGCACCGCATCGCACACCATCCGCCGCGCCTGGAACCCGTTGGCCTTGCTCATTCCAGCATTCAGGTTCCATATGCTGATTATGTCATCGTCCTTGCGCACGCTCAACACAAGCCCCACCACGTCCCGCATCACGTCGGGCCCAAGCAGGCCCAGCATGGCTCGCATCACAAGTCGCTCCCACACCAAGCATGATCGCTGTCGGTTGACGAATTGAGGTGCTGCTATTGTGCTCGCGTCGTCTCCAACCAGCTGGCCTCGCCGCCCGCTGAACCTGAACACCCACCGACCTCCACGAAGGTTCACCGGATCCTCCCATACCGGGTGAACCCCACTCTTGAAGATGAGAAACTCGGTGCCCACCCGCAACTCGTAGGTTTTTTTCATGTACAGAAGACACCACCACATTTGCTCGAGAGAAGCGATCCGCGTCGTGGTCTGGCTATTGTCTGCTGCATTAGGAAAGGATACTTCGTTAGTGGTTTGCAAATACAGATCAACGGCCTCAGCAATTGCAGCGGGCCCAGACTCTTCCAGCTCTTCGCGCTTGACCTTGCCTCTCATGTGGAACCATATAGTCCAGCAGTAGGGGAGCACGTGGTGGTTCGGAGGCACCTTTTCGCACGCTTCTTGGGCAATTGCCACGGGATCACGCTTCGGCAAGACTAAGGGTGGTATTTCAGGACGAGCCCTGATAGGTTGTTTTGGTTTTGGACCATTGGTCGTGGCAGTTTTTAGGGCATAGTGTGATTTCGGGGCAAAGGAGTTTGCATCGCCATTCTGATTCATGATGCGGTTGAAGAGAGATTCTGCACGCTTCAAGTTTTCCGACATTATAGGGAGCTGGGTGTGTGAGTATTATGTGGATGTGAATAGAACTATGTATAGGAGGAGGGCAAGGGTGGTGATAAATATAGCGACAAGTGGATGGAAGAGAATACGTGTGTGGACTCCGCTGAAAGCATCTCTCGAAAATCATTTTCGCTCTTTGGTGTCATGTGACTTGCGATGCTTTGTTCGAATTTGTTAGTCCGATCAGTCGCGGTGATACCCTTGGTATACTATGGGCTTGATGTTGGCATGTCCTTCTCTTCATGACCGATCACGTTATCCGCATGTGTTGATTTGATACTTATTTTGGTATACTTGACATTTCGCGGCCTTTGAATCAACTTGACAGAGCACACTGCACAACGGCTGCCACTCGGGTTGCAACAGCTCTATCGTTCACTGGTGGTGGTCTATCTGATAGTGTCGCCGTTTCAGCTCTCTTTTATACCAGCTACATGAACTCTGTCCTGACTTTCTAGAAATTTTTCAGGTGATTGCCAGACCAAAAACCTCAACACAATAAGGGATCTTTCGATGCTTAATTAAAGAACGTCGACAAGATGTATTGGAGCTCAATTTCTAAAATATCTGAGATAAAGGAAAACACACATACAACTCATCCAGCTGGTTGAATGGTGATGGATTTCATGTGATTATGAAGAACCCCTCTTCCTCCCGCGTCGCCTGTCATCCGAAACACACAAACTTTTAAAAACCCTCCCCTTTCTTCACACAGCATCATATTTAGGTGTAACTTGTGTCACGCATCTTTCGCCTTGTCGCTCCACTGGTAGTACTTTCCGATACTTTACCGTCCCAAAAGCAACGAAAGTTGTCACCAGCAGGCTTGAGCTTAGGACAAGGAGATGTCTGTTCCAGATACCGAGGTCATTGAGTTGAGACACTCTTAATATTGTCGTTGCTCAATTAAATTGCTCTCCAAGCTCCAGAGGCGAGACATGACAAATACGTTACGATCTGAATGTGGTGCATGCCAGATAAGGGAAAAGCCACATAAGCACAACAACGTAGGGATCCAATGACACAATGTGGCATGTCTTATGCTTCCCCTGGGATCAATGGGATCTTTTTCGCCAGGCCTCACCGTCTCCCAAGGTCGACAATTACGCAAGCAGTGATTTGAAGTTGAATTGATGTGCCTCTTACGGTTCGAATTACTCTGTGTCACCTCTGCTTTTCGTATCTGCTTGAAAGGGCTCCACTCTCATGAATCGAGTAGCAAGTTCTCTGATCTGTGTGTTGAATGAAATGGGATTCTCCGATGCAAAACCATGAGCATCCAATCTGAGCTCAGATGTGCTACAGATACTCGCTTAACCCGGTGTCAGTATAAATGCTAGGTACACGTATGCTCCAACTCAGACTCAACCCCGTCATCAAGCTTCTTTCATGTGTTCGAGTTAAGCATGGAACGTCAAGTATACGTACTACACAACAATGCCCGCCCACTGCATCTGGTCCCTGG
>JAKTSS010000327.1:0-14427 GCA_030580355.1 Debaryomycetaceae sp. yHKB357 | reverse complement strand
CGTGCTTGGCGGAGGCCGGAACTGGGTAAAGCATTGGTAGGCATACACACTCAAGCGATGGGACTTGTTGCCCAATGCGCTCGAATCGTGCGCGGCGCTGGCCAAGTGGGAGGCGGTGGCAGTATGCGCAACAGACGCGTCCAGCATCCACGAATCGCGATCGCGGACGCGGTCACTGGCGAAACAACGCGGCGGCACAGGACTCTCGATAGTGTCCATTGGTGTAAGGTCGGGGCCGAGCAAGTCCGTCTTGGTCGTGGACCGCGTGAGCAGCTGAAGAATAATCATCTTGAATCAACAAGAGTGACACGTAGTCTATAGGAGTCCGCAAGTTCACGAAATGTTTTTATGCCGTCCAAGGAGCACAGTCTTCACAGGCTAGGGAGTTGCTGCGAAATTAGTGTCAGCGGCTAATGAAATGGCCGCAAAAGAAAGAAAAAAAGTACTGGCCAATAGTTTTTGCAGCCAAATCTTGACCGATTAGATTGGATCTCGCCCGGTTAGGAAATTATGCTGTGCCTAGTGATATGCAGTGGGAAATATTTTATCGCACAGTATGCCTAATTTGTCACATGTCAAAGTGCTCGATCTACACATTTCATGGAAGGTTAACCATAAGTGAGTTGGACTTTTATTAAGCATGTGATGACCAAAGTGCAGGACTCGGGCCTGTGATGAGTGCGTCGCTCCGCATGCTTTTATCCTGGTCACGACATCACACTCTGACATCACACTCTTGTGGTCACGAAAGCACACCCCTGTGGTCACGACATTACACCCCTGTGAACACTTCTGGGGTCATTAAACCCTGTGATCATGAGGACCCTGTGACCATTAAAACCTGTGACCATGAAGACCCTGTGACCATTAAAACCTGTGATCATGAAGACCCTGTGACCATTGAAACCTGTGATCATGAAGACCCTGTGACCATTAAAACCTGTGATCATGAAGACCCTGTGACCATGAAAACCTTGTTATCCATCAGACCGTATGATAATCACACCCTGTGACGATCAAAACCTGTTATCACCAACATGAGACACCAGAAAGATTTAAAATCTCAAGTGACAAAGTCTTACATTGTGATTGGTGTGAAACGACTGTGCTACGAGTCAGAGGCGCTTCAATAAACAAGTAGAACATGGCGTAGGAGAAAGTCTGGCTGGATGGACGAGAAAGTGGCGGTCGCAGATGGGAGACACGCCTGCCGAGTCTGGCCACTAGAAGCACGTTTGTAAGTCGTTCAATGACTACAAACACATTTGTAAGTCGTTCAATCACCACTAAAACACATTTGTTAGTCATCTTTATTCAAAACACATCGGGAAGTCGTTCAATGACATAGGCGTGGCCTCCCACACTCATTAGAGGAATACCCGGGATCTTGCGTATGCGGCGCTTGAGATCGGCATCGTTTGTCGCCACGATATAGCATTTATGCTGCATCACACGATTGACCAAGCAGTCGTCGGCATACGTGCCGCCGTGCGAGCACGAGAGCCGCTGGATCCTCGGATCCTTGGCGAGCTTGAGCGCTATGCGGTACTTTGGCCCGAGCTTCTCCAATTCTGCCATGACGCAGTCGGTGACAATCGGTATGCACTTGGCCATCAAACAGTCCATCAAGCCCTTGACGATATCGATCTTCTTTTGGATGCTAAAGTTGAAGAAATTGGTGTCCACAAGAACCTGGTACGGCGGCTTGATCGCCAGGTTGAACTTGAAAAAGAGGGCCGACAGCACCTGCGGGACGTGCTGCGTGAGCTCAGGATCCAGCTTTTTCTGCAAGGCATTTGGATTCTGGTTCTTTTGCGCTATTCGCGGATCCTTGGCATTGATTATGCGTTTCGTGGCGGCAAACTTTCTCGTCTTTTTGGCCTTTCCCATGGTGTGTACGGTGATAAAAGGTTTGAAGCGGTTCGCGATGCCCTAGAAAAATAGTGGGCCTGCACATGGTTGTATGCAGGTTGCAGCATGGTGTGGGTCTAATCCGGATTTCTGATTTAATCCGGAACTGTACACCTTTGCAACTGACGATGGGTATCATAATCTTGTGCGAGATATAGTCCCTAACGTATACCTGGTAATCCACGTTCTCTTGCTCTTTTACACACTTGGTCCAAGTAATTGCCAAGACGTGGTATCTAAATTTCGGGATATTTTTACACTAGTATACACACTACAATCGCTCGACTGCCGCATCGTGGCGGCTGCCCTTGAGGATATTATACCCCCAGAACGCGACCACGTTGAGCAACCCCACCCGCCAGCCGTTAAAGAGCCCTAGGCTTTTGATCCGTTCCCAGAGCGGCATGTTGGCCACCGTGTATAGCGAGTTCACCGGCACGAGCAAGTCTTGGCTCGGCAGCCTGATGGTGATGCTGTTGTAACTGTCGTCGTCTTTCGGCTGCAAGAGGTACCGGACCTGCTCCTTGCGCAAAAGGTTCTCTATTGGCAACTTGATAAAGAGCTCCGACACGAGCCAGAACAAGTTGGCGAGCGTATAGGTGCTGGGCAGGCCGTAGGCGTTGATGTTGAACTTTACAAACATGGCATAGGGAGCGGCCTTGCGGAAGACCGTCAGCAGGAGCTGGTGCAAGATGGTGAGCACCAGGATCGAGGGACTGCACGTTAGACGCGCGGACGGGAAGTGGCGCACGCTCTCGCGGACCAGCCGGTTATTTTCGGGGTCGCCGGCCAAGTTTGTGATCATGAGCTTTACGCGGATCAAGTCGAGCGGCATCAAAAGAAGGCCCGATAACACGCTGGCCGCGAGCGAGAGCCAGAGGGACTTTGCCGGGTCGTTCAGGTGGGTGAGCTCGAGGAAAAAGGGGTCGGGCACGCCGAGCCACGGCGAGCAAAAGCCCGTTATCCATGCTTCCACGGTGTGGGAAAGGGTATGGTAGATGAAGGACGCGTTGATGCCGCGGAACACGCCCACGGGCCCGTCCTTTGCGAAAATAGCGGTGGCGATGTCGATGGTGTGGCGCGAAATGGGCTTGATCACGGACGAGGGGGCCGGTTCCAGGGCCAGCTCAAGTGTTTGGCCAATGCTTTGTTCCGACTGGGGCAGCCGCGATATGTCCTGGCCCGTGCGGGGCTTGAAGTACTGTACAATCTCGTCATCGTCCTCCTCCTCGTCTTGGGTAGTGGTGGGAGAACGTGTTGTTTGTGACTCAGTGGCGTTCTGGGGCACGTCGAGCTCTCCGACTTGTAGTATGAGCCGAACAATATCTAGCGGCTGGCCGAGGAGGATACGGCAGTAGCTGCGGAGGAACCCGGCTCCCAAGTTCTTGAGCAACTCCACGATATTAAAAGTGTCAAAGTACTCGTGCATCTCCAAATCGTACATGTAGTTCTTGTCGTAGGTGCCAGGGGAGTCGCGCGCCGCCGCCAGGGCCGAATGGATTCCGATTCCCGTGCCGTGCTTGAAGGAGGAGGTCGCGCCAGGCGCGGCGGCCCCGAAAACCTGCTGCCATAGCGGTGTGCGGGTGTGCGTGTCAATCAAGCCGACTCCGGGCTTGAATACCACCAGGTACCCCGCGTCAAACGTATCTGGATCGTAGTACGGTCTCAAGTCATACACCCTCTGATCTGACATTGTGTGTGGAGAAGTTTACTACTGTGTGTTGTGGTGTAAATCGTAAAGAGGCTTATGTAAGGCAGTATAGGGGGAAGAATACCAGAGGGGATACGAAGGTATATACTTGAGGTAAGGTGGCAGTATGTGACAATGGTGGCATATGTAAGAGTAGACCTGAAGGCCTCCCACACTTTTGCGTCTCCCCCCGTCGCGTCTCCCACCCTTTGGCGTCTCCCAATCCCTCGCGTCAAGAGAGCATGCCCTACTCCTTTGCCGACTCATTGCTCCGCTGTATGAGGAACTCTCCAAGGAAGCGGAGCGGGTCCTCGGGCTTGGCCTGTGCGACCTTCTGGAGGCCCGCGAGCAAGTGCGCCGTCAAGTTCTTGTTCAAGTACTGTCGTACCAGCGACCCGCCCACGATCTCGTGCACGGGGGGCACTCTGGCAGGGGAGCCGGTGCTCTCGGCTGATGCCACAGAACCAGCGGGGTCTGTTTGAACTGCATCTGCACTTGTGGGCCCGTCCCCGTTGCGACTGCCCTCTACAGGCGCTGGTCCAGGTATAGTGGCCATTACCAGAGGGTCGAGTTGGTCTAGGCGGCCCAGCCGAAAAATTGCATGCATGCACTCTCCAAAACGACCTTCTCCACACTATGGATCCCTTCAACGAGGTCAAGGACGACGCGTGGAGCGCCATATCCGTGCTCGACGGGATCGTGTCGGAACGCCTAGATGGAAACAAGTCTAACGCACAGGCTCTAGCGACGGACTTTCAGAACAACATGCTGGAGCTCGAGGAGATCATGGCGGAGTTGCGGCAAGCCGTCGAGGTGGGGGAGGCCAGCCCGGCGCATTTCCAGTTGACGCTCGAGGATATCAAGGCGCGCTCGGGCGCGCTAGACGCGCTCCACCATCGCATCAACGATGTGTCGCGTCGGTGGCACGAGGCGCAGAACGACAAGGGAATAAATGTGCGGCAGGTCACGTCAATGTCGAACAGAATCAGCCACGACGACGAGGGGACGCCTGTGGCGGGACTGGTAAGCCAATTCCAGGAGCAGCAGTACATCCAGGAGCAGGACGTGCAGTTGGACAGCATCCACATCACCATGCGTAACCTCAATGCGCAGGCCGCGGCCATGGGCAGCGAGCTCGCGGAACAGGGCCACATCCTCGACGAACTAGACTACGAGGTGGATACGGTGGGCGGGAAACTACGGCGCGGCATGCGGCGGATAGAAAACGTGCTCGAGCTGAACCACGCAAACGCCCTGAACTGCTGCATTGTTGTACTAATGGTGGCGTTGGGGGTGTTGCTAGTGGTGGCCATTGCCATGTGAGAGCGGGGCCCGACGTAGAACGGTGCTCGCCTACAGTAGAATTATTCACCTCCAAGGGAGTTTCACAAAAGCATCGCGAAAAAGAAGTTTATAGTTGTCATGACAACGTTTCTCAACGCAGCCTAGGGCGGGACTGATAACGTCGCCAAGACAACAAGAACGGGCTCGTGCGGCCGGGTATAAAAGGCGCCCCTCCCTACCCTGAACACGAATCGGTTTCAAAATGAACAATAGTAATAAAGTGATGCAAAATATAAATAATATAAAAAGTGCCCTTCAAAGGGCCAAACGAACGTGGTGGGATTTCTCCTCAATGCAAAGTGTATGTGTTTTTTTTCTTTCTTCCTCCATCAAAAGGAATCGTCGTCCTCCAAGGCGCCGTCGCTGCCGCTCGCAAGGCAGTACACCACGAGGTATCGCAGGTCGTTCACCTTGTACATGGCATTCATCGCCGGCCCGAAATCTTCCAGGTCAATGAGGTCCTCCTCCGACCCGTCCGCGGCCCGGTACGCCGCTTCCAATTCGTCAGCGTACTGCCCAAGAAGTATCAGAATATTCGAGAGGTCCAGGGCAATGGCTGCGGCCATGGGCTCGACGGAGCTTTCAAAGTCCTCGTTAAACTCGTCAAGCATCACAAACCATTTCCGGAGCAACGCGATCATGCAGAGTCCAGTCGATCTCCGTCTCAAACTCCGAACGCCCTTGCGCTTCAAAGTCGACACGAGCTTGGCATGCTCCTCGGTTAAAGTTGCCCGCACAGCCCAATCCGGCGCGGCCTGCGTGTGGACGTAAAACCGCATCGAAATCCGCATCGTCGTGGGGATCACGTCAACGAAATGCAATAGTCTCCGGTTGAGAAGGTCGATGGTCGCAGACTCTTGCTCGGGCTCTGGTGCGGCTGCCTCGGATCCTGGTGCGGCTGCCTCCGACCCTGGTACAACCTCAGACCCTGATACGGCTTCCGACCCTGGGACAATTTCCGACCCTGGGACAACCTCCCCTGGCACACCCTCCTCAGAGCTCACCTCGAACTCGGCCTCCTCCATCTGCTTCAAAATTTGGACCTCGTACTCCTCGTCGAGGCCTGCGTTGTCGTCGTTGGGCCGCAAGTAGGGCGTCAAGATCGAGAGCGACGCCTTCTCGCCATCCACCGTGTTCTGCAGGGTCGGCAGGTCCAGGTTGGCGCTGGCCGAGGGGGTCTGTTGCCCGGTCGTTTCGACCGTCGCCACTAGTCTGTCGGGCACAGCATCCGCCGGGATCGAGCGCACCAACGTCGCGGCCACCCTGATCCGGAAGTCACGGTAATCAGCGTCCGTGACAAGTGCAATTGGGCCCGCGCCCGCGCCATCCTCGCCCGGAATTCCCACAGTCGTCAAACGCCTCATGTACTTGCGGAACAATTGGCAAAAGTCCAGGGTGTGGAGGTTGCACGCCCTCTGCAACTGCTCGTGAATGTCGCTCAACTGCCTGTCCCCTGACCGCGCCAGGTCGTAATGCTCCATAAAGTTGATAATGAGTTTGGCGTGCGTCGCAATCTGGCGGAAAAGCGTGCACCCCAAGATGGCGTGGAAGTTCTCGCTGCTTCCAAGCACAGTTCTGCCAGCCTCGTCGTCCTCGTAGGTCTCCTCCTGCACCGCACGGGCATGAAACTGAGCGTGCATCTGCACAATCATTTCGGCAAAGGGCCGAAAAAGGTCAATAACCCTCTGGCAAATGTCCACACTAGTCATTACCGTGGGCGACACGGTGAAATTCAAATCGTTAAACAAGCTGACAATTTGGGATCTGGTGTGGAAAAGCGCGGGCTCAATGGCCAACGGATTCTCCACCTCTAATCCACGACTGCTTTCGGGCACCAAGTTCGGCTCCAATCTCCCCACGACGTCGCGGTACATAAAGCCGTGCGAGGCACTAAAGTTGGTGAGCGTGTGGGCGGCCAGAGAGATCAACTTTCTGAATGTTGACTGCAACAATTCACTGTCAATGTCGGCCATGCTAATTTTTTTTTCTTGTTGTTTAACCTGGAGAGTTTTACTTTCAAAAAGGTGCAATAGAGATGCTGCACACGCTTTGCTTGAGGTTAACAGATATCCATTGGCTGCGACCACTGGTGCTCTTAATATATTCACTTTTGTGTTGGGAAAAGACGACAGGGAAAGTTTTGTGCATGTCGCAGATTAGTGCGACCAAACAATAGAAGCGATATATTATTTTTGTTGTTTCGGCAAGGAACGGACTAGGCGATTGTCCCGATTTACTGCTCGCGCGGTGAAGTCACCCCGCAGCGTTGGTCAGGCACTGTGAGGGCGCGCACAGCTCTTTGGGCCCCGAAAACAAGAAAGAAAGAAAAAAATGAAGGCGTCCCGATTAGTCGGCAAAGTACAGGTGCTGAAACTCTATTTGGCCCCGCCCTGAAACGACCCAGGCTATCGCGTACCTCTCCAACAACGCTTTCGGCTAATTTGCCAAAGTCCGATGAGATCTCAGACCGATGTTGCTACCCCAGAGTCGCCTGCAGCGATAATATTGTTTGCCGTGTGCAAAATTTTTTTTGCCCCAACGGGAAACATCGGAGAACCGATCACTTTTGCGGCGCCGAAATTTGTTTACAGTAATGTCCCGCTATCTCCGTTCGCTCGGGATATCGTGCAGCTCCACGTTTGAGCGTGGTGCTTGGTGGCGGTACTGGGCGACCGAGTGCATGAGCCTCAATACCGTCTCGTACTAGGCGAGATCCGTGGGTATTGAGGAGTTCCGAGACAAGAAACGGCATACGGTTTCACATTTAGCCGCCAAGAACGAGGGGGACATAGCGATGGTCTTCGTATACCGATTAGGTTCAAGTCTACACAAAAGAGCCTGGTCTACTGGGGCTATGTCCGCTTAATTAAAAAAAATTAGCGACTATTCTAGATTCTTTTTATCGCCTTTGTGAGACTTGCACAGCGATAAAAACCGAGACAAGACAAAAAGTGCTCAAGGCTCCCCTCACTACTTGTGCCTCGGCTACCACCAAAAGGGCGACGCCAAGCTGAATACGGGAAATTATTTGCTGTGCAAAATACTTGACCAAAATAGGTAGGCGAAGAGGCTTTTCGGGATTTGGTTGCATACAGACCTGTTTCAGACTATTGTTGGACGCACCGATCATCCGCTAGGCGAAAAAAAGTGGTGTCATGCCCCATAGCAAAGGACGCCTGTTTCAAAAAATTACCGAGTCGGCTGCAGCGGTGGCGTTGCCCTACGTCACCGGTTGTTTTTTTCGCCAACCGGCAAAGAGCAACTGCGATATTTTTACGGCTCAAGAGAAATGCATAGCCGCTAATTGGCTGCATTTGGCTAAAACATTCTAGTTGGACCCTACCCACAAAGACAATAGGGCAAAAAAGCCGTCTGAGTCGCTTTTGTGCTGCGTGTGTTTGTGTAGAGTTTCAAGATGCAATAGGGTTTGTGACTGGAATGCAATAGGGTTTGTGCTGGACGACGCAAAGCCAGGCTTTGTGGCGGGGAATGCCCATGAGGTTTCAGAATGACAAGAGATTGTCGTCTCCATACAGGGCAGAGGAGCGGGGTAGGTTTTTGGAAACGAGCCTTTAAAAATAGTATCGACATTAATTGTCGTATGATAACGTAGATATGATATCTGCTGATTCCGCACAAACTCCGTCGCCGATCCACACACGCTCGTAATCTTGTAATCTTTGAGAACGTGGCCACCTTATTGGTTACGTTCACAAAAGTTACGACGGTTACAACATTCCTTTTTCAATAAAAAATTGTGGAGTAGGTCCGTAAAATTGCTGCGAAAAAGTCGAGGGTGGGAAAATATGGAGAGTGGCGTGTCGATTTGATATTGTCGTATGACACGTGCTGTCCAATCACGCGACAGTATTACGTAACTACTGCTATTACTGAATAAGCGAGATCAGTACCATTTTGTAAGGCCCCGGCAACAACCCCACCGCTCGGCATGACAAGCCCCGAGCCTGGATTCAACACCAATGCGTATAACTCCCTTATAAGCGTGCTATCTCGAACCCGGACGAACCACGACATATGCGTCCTTGACAGATCCATATCGAGTCTCCTAAACCGATTGGGCCCCTTTCTGAACGTTAAAAAGGCGGGCCAGTTTGATAAAGTAGCGTGGCTGGAGGATATATTGAAGAACGGATTCCCCGTGCACCCGCAAAGTATTTTATTTATACTACACTCAATACTGCTAACGTCCAAAACCGTGTGCGCCTTGATCGACCTGGCCCCGCGGAATGCCAAGATTAACCTTGTTCAGTATAATCTCGGGAAACTGCTGGTGTTGGAAATCATGCATCATTTCCAGTGTCCGCCCCAATCTATCGACACATTGCTCTGTAAAAACAGCAGTGTGTGGCACGTGTCGCCGCGGTTAAAGCTCTTTGCATGGTCGCCCTTTAATCCGGTAGTGGTGGAAGCGGGACAATTGGTCTTGTGGGAGACTGACTTGTTCGGGGGCATAGAGCTGTACTTGCTCCGTCCGATTGAAGTGGTGAATGCCCTTTCACAGCTGGTGGTATCGCTACTATTCCACCAGAAACAGCATCCGCTCAAGATCCGCAATTGCTATGCCAAGGGCGACCATGCGGCCTTGATTGTGCGCACAGTCCAGGACAAGTTGGTGCCCCAGCACGTGAGTTTGGAAATGAACAGTCTCGAGACGGAGTACTATTGTGAGAAGCTCCTGGGCAACGTCGACTTGGTGGTGTTGGAGCGCGCCGCCGACTACTTGCCCGTGGTCCTCGAACAAACCACCTACCACGGGGTGCTCGACGACTTTTTCGGGATAAATCACGACCAGCTCAATACCAAGCCCTTTGCAGAGGTTGTCGATCCTACTCTCTGCACCGACCTCTTGTACGAAACGCAGCTCAAGCACTTGAATTTCGCCGGGATCGGTCCGATCCTCAACAAGATGGCCAAACACGTGCAGTCGCAGTTTCTGGACGCGAGCAGCAATGCCGAGCCGATGCTTGATGACATCCAAAAGATGGTGGCCGATCTCGGCGAGTTGACGAGCCAGCAGCAGAGCGTCAAGCGGCACACCACGATCTCGGCCCGCATCGTGCTGGACATTGATGCCGAGTACCGGCTGGTGTTGCAGTTTGAAAACACCTTGTGGGAGCGGGCGTACCGCGACCAGATGGCGCAGATCATGCAGTTTGTGGCGCGCGGCTACGAATGCAGCCGTGTGCTTGCGGCGATCGTGTGCGTATCGTGCTGCAACGACGGTATCCGGCTCGCCGACTATGAGGCGTTGCTACTGCTGATCCACGATGCATACGGACTCGATGCGCTCTTTTGGGTGCAGCTGCTCTGCAAACTACACTTGATCAAAGTATTGGAAAAGAATGACTTTTTCAGCAGTCTTATTCCACAGGGTGCTGTACCCGTGCAGCCTAGCAATTTACAACAGGAAAATACCATGACGGGAATACTGGGGAACATTGACTTTTGTCGCAGCAAGTATACCTTGTTGGACAAATTCTGGAACTTGCATCCGGGGCACCTGGAAAGCGCCGAGTTGGTCACGGAGCAGACCCATAGCGTATACAATACGCTTCCGGGGAACACGGTGCCGCTCTTGTGCCGCCTCGTGGAAGCGCTTTACTTTCGCGGGTTCTTGACGTACAAGCCCATCAACAACGTGAAGCGAAGACCCAATTGGCTGAACCTCGGGCTCGAGCAAATGTTTGCCGGGGAAACGTTGGACATCAACGTCGATGACCGGCGAGACTCTTCGAGGCGCGGTGACGCGACGGGGCCACAGCTGCTGGAATACCTTATAGTGGTGGTTGCCGGAGGGATAACGCGCAGCGAGCTTTCGTGTTTCAAGTTGCTTGAGCAGCGGCTACGGGAGGGGAAACAGCATCGCAAGGTGTGGATAGTGAGCAACGGAATCCTCAACCACAACAAGTTTTTCAGCTTTCTCAAGGACGAAAGGAGCACAATGTTGGTGACGTAAGGTGTGATAGATGTGAGTAGAACGTGATACAATGTGTGTTGTGAGTAGAACGTGATACAATGTGTGTTGTGAGTAGAACGTGATACAATGTGTGTTGTGAGTAGAACGTGATACAATGCGAGTTGTGATCATCCGGGGTAAGTCAGATACATAGTATATCCGGGGTATGTTTCTTATGCTTTGAATTGTATTTTTGGTTTGTAGATGTGAAGTTATGATCTTTGGTTCGGCTAGTATGCATTGAATTCGGTGCAAGTAATTAAGATGACGTTAAGTATATTCATTAGGCTATATAATCGCTGCGGCCCCTCACGCCGACTCCTCGGCCTCCTTCTCCGCCTTCATCTTTGCGTAGAAGGCCTCTCTCTTTTGGACCAACGGCACGTGCTCGTAGTACCAGTAGGCGGCAGCCATCACTCCTCCGAGCGCGAACCCCACGGAGATATCGGTGATGATCTTCTTGCGTAAGGTGTTTGTTATCGGTGCAATCGCCATTACAGTATTGAAGATAGCGTAGTCCGGACTTTCAGCCAATAGAAAATCAGAAGTTCAGAGGTCGTGCGCTGGGCCCAAGTTTTGTCCGCCTCAACTGAATAAAGGCTCAGAACATAACCATCTCACGCGAGACACCATACAGCGATGTTCCCCAAGAGATTAGCAGTCCAGCCGCTTGCGAGACGCAACTTCCAGACCTCCGCCAGGTTGTCCAACGAGATCTTCGGCACCCCGGCCTCCGGCGTCTACTCCAACTTGCCATTCAAGGTCAAGAACAGAAAGTACGTTCCCTTCCCCGTCGTCTTGTGGGGGTCCCTTGGCCTTTTCTTTTCGTTCCCCTTTCTCGCGTCCTACTGGCACATGAAGAAGGCCGGCAACTTTGACAAGTGAGGATTCAACCGTTGTTAGCGGTGGTTTTGCAGGGTATTAATGGTGGTTCCTGAAGGGTATTTACAATGGGTTTGTAGGATATTAATGGCGGTCCTTGAAGGATATTTACATTGTATTCTAGGATATAAATGACGATGGTTCACGAAGAATTGGTTGTTCATGTATGAGAAGAGGTAATGGTGCAAATGTCGGTGCGCTTCTTATTCATCCTGTGAAATGCCCAAAACAAAACCGTCCTCCAGACATTCTGTAGGAGGCTATAATTATTAATGTCACTGAATGTCAATGCTATTCCTTTGTAGTGTGATTACACCTGGAACCGAACTCGCTTAACGACCCGGTTCTGTTTATCCTGAGCGCTACGCTTGAGGCTCAGCTTCATGATCCCGCCAATCTGTGCTAACGACGGCATGTTGGTGGGGTATTCGTTCTCGTAGGGGTCCGGCTGTAGACTGGGCAAGTACTCCGCCTCCATCTCAGCGTCAGAGCTGTTTACTAGTATAGGTTCGGGCGAGTCGGGTAGGGCACTGTTTGGCGGCTGGGCATCACCATCGGTATCGGGATCGGGTATTGCCACCGGTTGCTCCCCACTCGTATCCCTATTTCGGTCAGCATGAGCATCCAGTGACTTTGGATTCAAACTCGGAGAGAATCCGCCCAAGCCAAGCATTAGTATGGGCTGGGGCAATGCACTGCGTGGAGGCGGAGACGCCACCGTCACTTTGTCGGTATCAGCATAGTGGAGCTCTTTATGATCAGTTGGATCGGTTTTAGAAACAAAAGGTGCCTCCTTCTTGGTGATGAGGCCAAACTGGGCCAAGGCACCAAGCACATGCACGCTTTTAGCCGGATCCGTTGTGAAATCGGCAAATACCGTTGCGTTCGGCACGAGTTTGTGCATGGGAATAGCGTTACGCTCAAGGAACTGCTGGCGCCGGCGTACTCGCTGTGTACGCTGCTTTCTGCGTTCCTCCCGCCGTATTCGCGCCTTGATCTGCGGATCGAGGATCTTGGCCTGCTGCTCAAGCTCAAACATTTGCTCGTCGTAGACTTTGCGGATCTGCTGCAATTCCGGGGCGAACCGCTGCGCGATGGCGTCTTTCGGGTCTTTGGCACGGACCAGCGCCACTATCGCGTCGCACGCACAGTTCGTGCTGCCGACAAGGGCATACCGCGCAATCTGCATCTCGCGGATCCGTTTGTTTTCCGTCACAAGATCGGAAAACTGCAAGAGCGCGTCGGTGCGCCGATCGAGATTGATGCAGTACTCTAGCAAGCTGCGGCACTCGCGCAATAGCATGTCGGGAGTCACCCTGATCGCGGGCACGGTTCCCGAGCTCTGTTCCGCGGCGATCGACGTTGCCTTGATGATGAATTGCTCTATTCGCTTGAGCACATCAGCGTCGAACAAGGGGCTTCCGGTGACGGTTTTCGCGCCTAGCCACGTCTTGAACAAGTCAATAAGACTCTGTCGCGTCGGGGTGTCGGTGACAATCAGATAGGTTTCCGAGAAGGTGCGGAACAAATTGCGGCCAAAGATTAGATTATAGGGACTGCCAACGTTCTTGACAATGCTGTCCAACAAGTATAGGGCGTTGAGCTTGTAACGCGGCAAGCAGCGCTTAATGCGGTTCTCGACCAAGGCGACAATAACGTCGCACTTTGCGGGATTCTGCTCCGCTACGATGGTCAACTCGGCGATGACGGCGCGCGAGTTTACAGTGAGCAGCTGGAGCGCGGTCTCGAACGCTTTCGCGTCGAACAGGTGCTTATCCATAGTTACAAGAAGAGGAAATGGATATGGAAAAGGGAAAGTAAAACAAGGACCAGCACCTCACGAAATGGGCTATGGCGTGATTAAACTACCAGTGGAGAGTCGGGTCTTGCAGGAAATTTCTTACGACGACGAGAAGTGGGCAACTTCTGTTTTGTAGTCACGCGTACTGTTGCAACACGCACGGCTGCTGTACGCGTTCAGACTATTGCAGCACGTACGACAAACAGTATGCTGAACAGTTGTAAACATGACTGGAGGAAAAAAATGACTCCAAAAACCTTAGTCATCGTGTCCTGCAGATAGTGTTAGTTTAGCACGTGACATTTGAATTAAATAATATTTCCTACCCAAACGGGGGTTTCGGCTTTTATTTTTTTTCTTGTCCAAAGCCGATTCCGATTCCGGCGCCGGTGCAGGCACGAGTTTCGATTCTCGGCTCATACAAACTGCCTGAACGACCTTCACCCGCCACACCACAATGCTTGCCCGTCGAGCATTCTCCACAGCATGTCCGCTCCTCCAGAAGCTCAAGGTCAAGAACCCCATCGTCGAAATGGACGGCGACGAAATGACCCGCATCATTTGGCACGATATCCGCGAAAACTTGGTCAAACCGTACTTGGACATTGACCTCAAATACTACGACTTGGGCATCCTCAATCGCGACGCCACCAATGACCAGGTCACCGTTGATGCCGCTCACGCCATTCAAAAGCACGGCGTTGGCGTCAAGTGTGCTACCATCACCCCGGATGAGCAGCGCGTCCACGAGTTTGGCTTGAAGAAAATGTACTTGTCGCCCAACGGCACTATCCGCAACATCTTGGGCGGCACCGTCTTCCG
>JAKTSS010000326.1:0-14434 GCA_030580355.1 Debaryomycetaceae sp. yHKB357 | reverse complement strand
GTTGGACTGGTCTGACCACGCGCACCTTTACTTTGCCGTACAGCTCTGGAGACACTGTGATATCTGTGGAGATCGACACGCCTGGACCGCACATTGACACGATCACGTACTCCAAGGGATGGACAGGTCTGACTACGCGTACCAGCACCTTGCCCCACAACTCTGGAGACACTGTTGTAACGGTCGAAATTGAGACACCAAGTCCGGCGATCAGCACCACCACGTTCACCAATGGTTGGACTGGTCTGACCACGCGCACCCTCACCTTGCCGTACAGCTCTGGAGACACTGTGGTGTCTGTGGAGATCGACACGCCTGGACCGCATGTTGACACCACGACGTACACCACGGGATGGACAGGGCTGACTACGCAAACAAACACCTTGCCGCACGGTCCCGGTGACACGGTTGTCACAGTCGAGATTGCCACGCCGTCTGGCTCGAGCCTGTATGTGTCGCGCACTCCTGGCTGGAGCGGGTGCACTCTTACCCACGGCTGCTCGGTCCCGTCGCTCGATTTGCCGTCCTCGTCTAGCCTGTGGGGCAGCATGCCGTGGGTTCCGCCCTTCCAGAACGGGACCCTGTCGACTTGGACCAGTTCAACCGTTCCAGGAGCTAGCGTGCCGACCAGCACCGAGCCGTCGCCACCTTCTCAAACGTCGTGCGAGCATCCTGTCCCACATACGCACTCCACGGTCGAGACATGCTCTGGCCAGTGCCCGTCAAGCGTGGTTACTCTCCCGTCGCTGCCCCCACTGGCAGCTTCCGAATCTGTCCCGAGCCCAGCGACGACTGTGGGAACACCGAGCGTGGCTACGCCGCCTGGTGTTGTGACCACGAGTAGTCCGGGCGGTGGTGCATCAGCCAGTATGTGTACAGAGAGCGGCGCGACTCCCAACACGGTGCCGAATGGTAACCCGAATACGGTGCCTAATGGTACCCCCAATACAGTGCCGAATGGTAATCCCAACACGGTGCCGAATGGTAATCTGAATACGGTGCCTAATGGTAATCCCAACACGGTGCCGAATGGTAATCTGAATACGGTGCCTAATGGTAATCCCAACACGGTGCCGAATGGTAACCCGAATACGGTTCCGAATGGTCCCAATACAGTGCCGAATGGTAACCCCAATACGGTGCCGAATGGTAACCCCAGCACGGTGCCTAATGGTAACCCCAACACGGTGCCCAATGGCGGTGGCCTCAACACGGTGCCCAACGGTGGAGCGAATCCTCCCGTTTCTGTTCCTACTGGAGCTACGGCAGTGACGACTAATCTGAGCCCAGGCAGTAGCGCCTCGACCATGGAGCTGGCCTCGCTGTCCGGAACGACTAGTGCAACAGGTCCCAGCTATGAAGGGGCTGCAAGCAGCATGGGCGTGCCCAAGGGACTCTGTTTGCTCTTGATGGGATTACCATTTTTGGTCTAGGGCCTGAGTCTCGCTGAGGCTTCACACTTTTTATTGTCTTTGTTTTTTTACCGTATACCTGTTTTTATATACTAATTGATTATTGTTGCATTTTGAAAGTTCTGAACCAAGGAAGGACCCTTGAAACTGGATCCTGCGAGACGGAAACTCCACAGCAAACTGCCTGCATAGAACACCGCTCCCGCCTCTGTTTCTCGATAAGAGAATATGCGGCTTTGATTGGTCGACGTCGCAGGCAGCACGTATATTTTTTCCCCGGTATTTAGGCTTTTGCCTGTGAGGATGTTGTATGACGGCAGGGGCGCGCCACAAGCAATGCAACTGAGGTGAAACGGTCGAGTGGAAACGCGTGCATTCATCTTTTTTTTTAAAAGCATCGCATTTGCAGTCTCATCGCAACCTCCTTTCCTGCCCGCGATTATTTTGACAAAGACAGCAACAGTAGCAACGTGACTCTGTAAACGGATCGCGGCGTAACAACACATGTCCCTTCCCTCACGACGAGACGCTTTTGTCGAGAATGCGTCCTATAACGAGAGCTTGATTCTCGTGTTCACAGTCGCGCTGGCGATAATATGGTTGATGGTCCCCGGGTTGGCGTTTCTCTACTCGGGACTATCGCGGCGCAAGAGCGCGCTATCCATGGTGTGGATAGTGATTCTGTCGCTGTTTGTGGGTATCTTCCAGTGGTACTTTTGGGGCTATTCGCTTGCCTTCTCCAACACGTCTAGCAACAATTTCATTGGGAACTTGCGATATTTCGGGTTCAAGAACGTGATGGCGTCGACGCTCGGCTCGGACACGGCGGTGTTCCCCGTGATGGCACACGCATTGTTCCAGATGCAGTTTTTGTTGGTGACGCTCGCGATCCTTGCCGGCGCGTGTGTTGCCGAGCGGGGCCGGTTCCTCCCCAGCCTCATCTTTATGTTCTGCTGGGCCACGGTCGTGTACTGCCCCGTGGTATTCTGGATCTGGGGCGGCGGCTGGGCGCTGTCGTTCCGCGGCGGCGCGCTCGACTATGCCGGCGGCGGGCCCGTCGAGATCTTGAGCGGGGTGCTGGCGTTTGTGTACAGCGCGTTTTTGGGCCGCCGCAACGAGACGCTCATGATCAACTACCGGCCGCACAACATATCCACCATCTTTTTGGGGACGAGTCTCTTGTACGTCGGGTGGCTTTTCTTCAACGGCTTTTCGTGTGCGAACGCGAGCGTCAAGGTCGCATACTCGATGATGAACACGCACTTGTGCGGAGCGTTTGGCGCGATATCGTGGTGCCTCCTCGACTTCCGGTTGGAGCGAAAGTGGTCGATGGTGGCGGTGTGCTCCGGGTGCATATCCGGGCTCGTGGCCGCGACGCCGCTGCTGGGATGCATCCCGCTCTGGGCGTCGGTGATCTTGGGAATCGTGCTGGGCCTCGTGTGCAACTTGGCGACGAAAATCAAGTACATTCTCCGGGTAGACGACTCTCTCGACGTGTTGGCGGAGCACGGGATAGCCGGGATCGTGGGGCTCGTGTTCAACGCGTTGTTTGGCAGCGCGACGGTCGTGGGGTACGACGGGGTGACGGAGCACGCAGGGGGCTGGATCGACCACAACTGGAAGCAATTGTACGTTCAGATTGCGTACATTCTCGCGACGATTGCGTACCTGGGAGGGGTGACGGCGGCACTCTGCTTCGCGATCAACAAAGTGCCGGGGTTGCACTTGCGAATAGACTATGACGCCGAGGAAAAGGGCGTCGACGAGGACCAGATTGGCGAGTTTGCGTACGACTATGTGGAGGTGCGCCGAGACTTTTTGGACTGGGGGATTGGCGGGGCAGCTCTACCAGGCGCCAAAACGGAGGGGGCGGGAGCAGGTGGTGGTGGGTCGGCGTCCGCAGACAGACGACTGGAGAGGAGCCAAGACGGCAACACGAGTGAGCCCACCTATAAATTGAATGAGCCAACACTGGATACTGCGAGTGAAAAAGTGGTTGGCGATAAGAACGATTAGCGAGATGAGAGTGGATGAAGTGAGATGAGAGTGGATGAAGTGAGATGAGAGTGGATGAAGTGAGATGAGAGTGGATGAAGTGAGATGAGAGTGGATGAAGTGATCTGAGAAGAGTGATAGAGCCAAGAGCGACCCGCAAAAGAAAAAAGCTGAAGGGGTGATCAGAGGAGTGGTCGGAGTATCAGAGGAGTGATAGAGTGATCGGAGGAGTGATAGAGTGATCGCAGGAGTGATCGGAGTATCAGAAGGAGTGATCGGAGTATCTGAGGAGTGATAGAGTGCGAAAGAGAAAGCAACACAATTACCCTACTAATTAGAGTATTGCGCTAACGATCTGATAAAGTGAAAAATGAGCGTGGCATGGCGGCAGTAGTGGGCATATCAGAAATTTGCAGCCAAATCCAGATTTAGCCACACACGACCATATTTATCCATTACGTAATACGCCCAGTAGAGGCGCCGGGACCGGGACCGGGACCGGGCGACGATTTTATTTTCCAGCCACAAATCACGATTCCGCACAATAGAATGAAATTTTCTTTTTTTTTTTTTTTTTTGAAACTCTCTTTTCAGGCGACCAGACAAATTCCAGCTTGACTCATCGTTCCTGGGGAAAAAAACGTACTTAAGCCGCGATTATCCTCACTTCGTCTCCTCTTTAGGCTGTTTCCTTCCCTGATCCTCGTAGCATGCTCTCGGGAATCCGCTCCTCGGCCTCCAGGTCCAAGGCCGCTCCTCGCAGTCTTTGCTCCCGCCACGCCCCCCGCTACGCCCTCTGGTCGCGCTCCATCGCCACTACGCGAAGGCCCCACGCCAGCATGCCCTCCGCAGACCAACGCCCTTCTTCCTTGCCTCCTCACACCTCGCCCGCGCTCGATAAGCACCTTGACCACCGGCGCTCGCAAAAGCTCCTGCCAATGGACGATTCTTTTATCGGCTTGACCGGCGGCGAAATCGTTCGCGAAATGCTCCTCAGGCACAAGGTCGAGACCGTGTTCGGCTACAGCGGCGGCGCCATCTTGCCCGTGTTCGACGCCGTGGCCGAGGCCGAGGGAATCAACTTTATCATGCCCCGCCACGAGCAGGGCGGCGGCCACATGGCCGAGGGCTACGCTCGCGTCCTGGGCAAGCCCGGCGTCGTCATTGTCACCTCGGGGCCCGGCGCCACCAACATCGTCACCCCCGCCGCCGACGCATTGATGGACGGCGTTCCCCTCGTCATCTTCACGGGCCAGGTCGCCACCACCGCCATCGGCACCGACGCCTTCCAGGAGGCCGACGTCATTGGCATCACTCGCTCGTGCACAAAGTGGAACGTGCTGGTCAAGCTGGTGGAGGAACTCCCCCGCCGCATCAACGAAGCGTTCGAGATCGCCACCTCGGGCCGACCAGGCCCGGTCTTGGTCGATTTGCCAAAGGACGTTACCGGCACCATCTTGCGCGAAGCGATCCCCATTGGCGGGTCCTTGCCCCAGCGCACCGTCTCGCGTATGGCAGGCAGCGCAGTCCACGAATACACCTTGGAGACGATCCGCCGCTCCGCCAATCTCTTGAATGTCGCAAAGAAACCCATCATCTATGCCGGCGCGGGGATCTTGAACCACCCGGACGGACCGGCGCTCTTGCATGAGTTGAGCGACAAGGCCCAGATCCCCGTGACCACCACGATCCAGGCGTTGGGCGCTTTCGATCAGCGGGACCCCAAGTCCTTGGACATGTTGGGGATGCACGGAAGCGCGGCCGCCAACTCGGCCATGCAGAACGCCGACGTCATCATCGCCTTGGGCGGCCGCTTCGACGACAGAGTCACGGGGCTCGTGTCCAAGTTCGCCCCGCAGGCGAAACTCGCAGCGCAACAGGGGCGCGGCGGCATCATCCAGTTTGAAATCACCCCGAAAAACATCAACAAGGTGGTGCAGGTTACCGAGGCCATCGTGGGCGACGCCACCGAAAACTTGCGGGAGTTCCTCAAGCACGTCAACCCTGTTCCCGAGCGGCCAGAGTGGTTGGGCCAGTGCGACAGGTGGAAGGAAATGTACCCCTACGTCTACCTCAAGGAGAGCCCCGGCAGCAAGGTCAAGCCCCAGACTTTGATCAAGGAGATCTCAAAGCAGGCCAACGCCCTCGGCCGCGACACGATCATCACCACCGGCGTGGGCCAGCACCAAATGTGGACGGCGCAGCACTACTTGTGGACCAAGCCGCGCACCATGATCACCTCGGGCGGCTTGGGGACCATGGGCTTTGGCGTCCCCGCGGCGATCGGCGCCCAGATTGCCAGCCCACAGGCGTGCGTCATTGACATTGACGGAGACGCGTCCTTCGCCATGACCATGATGGAGCTCATCACCGCCGCGCAGTACAACATCCCCATCAAGGTCTGCGTCTTGAACAACAAGGAACAGGGAATGGTCACGCAGTGGCAGTCAATGTTCTACGGTAACCGCTACATGCACACGCACCAGCACAATCCCGATTTCAAAAAGTATGCCGAGGCCGTGGGGATCCACGGCATTCTGATCACCAAGCCGTCGGAATTGCAGGAAAAAGTCGCAGAGTTTCTAAACTGCAAGGGCCCCGTGTTGATGGACGTTGTGGTCGAAAGCAAAGTGCCCGTATTGCCCATGGTGTTGGGGGGCAACGCGTTGGACGACTTTATGGTGTGGGACGAGGAGGTTGGCGTCAAGGAAAACGAGTTGAGGGCAAAGCTCCGTGCGGCCAATGAGTTGCACAACTAGAAGGTTCGGCAAACGAACAAGGAAATCAAGCTTGAAAAATCAAAAAATCAAAATCTGAAAATGCTAAAGGTAAAGGTTTAGTGGTGCACACTAGCGCCGGCGTGATTGTGTATAAGCAGCCTCTTCCTCCATCTTAACCCTTGTTTGTGAATTACGTGAGTAGCGACTGCTCTCCTTCGACCTCTTCTTCAACCTCTTCTTGTCTGTTATCAAACATCACATCCAGAGTCATCCGAATGTGATGGCTGGTACACAGCTGAGTATCTTTCACAAGTACTGCCCCCTGTTCATGAGTCGATTACGTAATGTGTGAGACCACCCTCCCCCGCTTTCCACATCTCCTCAAAATATGATTTTATGGTGTAAATTAATTCGAATCTTTTGTGAGGCGACATCTGGGCATCGTTTTTCGGCCACTGCGTGTTCTGACTATGTTCGGCGGCTATTGTGCGTCAATTATGATACGTACAATTATGGCACGTACAGCTATAATACGTACAACTATAATACGTACAACTATACCACGTACAACTATAATACGTACAACTATAACACGTACAACTATAATACGTACAACTATATCACGTACAACTATAATACGTACAACTATAACACGTACAACTATAATACGTACAACTATAATACGTACAACTATAATACGTAACGCTCGGCCAGAACTTTTCCCAGCCGCCTCCTGACCAAAATTGTTGTTCCGCCAAGGGCGTGCACATGACTTATTCTGGCGCCAAGGCCCCACTACCCCGCATCTCACCTCTGTTCCAGGCTTTGCCGCACTCTCCAACCATGCTCAAGCCAGTATGAAGTACGCAACTTGTCACGGCCAGCCCCACAAGCCGAAGCCGGCGGCCTCGGCCTCCAACTTGAAGACGATCTGCACTTCCAGCGGCTATCGCGTCTCCCAGGCCTGCGATCGGTGCCGTGTCAAGAAAGTGAAATGCAACGGTGCCACTCCCTGTCTGAACTGCAAAAAAATCGGCTTTGACTGCAAGACAAGCGATCAACTTACGCGAAGAGCTTTCCCGCGCGGGTACACCGAAAGCTTGGAAAGAAGAGTTCTGGAATTGGAGCTCGAAATTCAACGTTTACGCCACCAATGCGCCCCAGATCTCAACAAATCTAACGGCACTCACGACTCTGATCGTGTTTGTAGCGATACGGTGAAGGTAGAGCCTGCGAATTCTCCTGCAGAAGCATTGAGTACCGAGACTGGCTCCAGCAAAATCCACATTAACGATCCTATCGATCAGATTTTTAATGTCGACAAGGACGGCATCGTCGTGGGTAACGACAATATCAACTTTGAATCACAACTCAATCAATTGCTTCTGAACTTGGATTTCCCGACGTTGAAAGTCTCTGTCTCCCACAACTATCTGATAAATGACAATGAATGGATGCTCGCGTTGCCGTCGAATACTGATGCAGATGCTTACTCTACAGAGTTCCCGGTCGCAAACCTACCCATGAGCACTTTTGACTTTTATGTCAGGCTTGTCAACAACTTCAAGCACGTTTTCAAGAGTAAACACGATATGGATGCATCGATCCGAAGCTATTTCCTAAATCACAACTCCCTTTTCCCCATACTAGACTACCCTCTGTTTATGGCGGCGTACGATGACTTGCACACACTCTACCCCTTCATGTTCACCTACCATGACGCGACCATTAATGGTTTCAACCTATCAGTTTTGGTGGATTCAAATACGGTGAACAATCATTTGATGACAGTCATTCAGATCCACACCATTGCCTTGATCATGGATCCGGTGCTTTGTCTTGCGGAACATAATGTATCTGCGTGTGCTGACGGAGCCACCGAGAATAAATTTATCCGCACCGTCTACGATTTCTTCCCCTACATGAATGCGTTCCATGTTTCAATAAAGAAACTCAAAACCTATCTCTTGTTCTTGCGATATTCGTTGCTCACCAACAACAAGAAAAAGTGCTTGATTCTTTCCTCCTTGATCAATGCCTTCATAGGAGTCTTGGGTATCAACTTGAATAGCAAAAACTTGTTCTTCAACGATATCGGCCTATCCCCGGATCAAAAGAGAGATCGCGTCACTTGCTTCTGGGTCTTTAAAGTCATGCTCAAGTGCTTCAACTTGAAGTTTGGGTTCAAACCGAGCTTGAGCACTACAGTCGTCAATCCAGTAACAATCGATAGATACTGGGAGCTCACTCCCGAAAAGCTAAGCGCGTTGATGTTCCCAGATAATTCAGCACACGACGATCTTTTCAAAACTCTCTTGAAGCCAAGCGTGGAATTTCTCAACTTGATGAACATTATCATCCCTTCCTCCTTTTCCCCTCACTACTACGAGTACTTGAAGCACAGCAAGAAGAGACATGAACTACATCAGGAAAGCACTCGCGCCGCGCCTCAAAGTCTAGAGTGGCTCTTGAATCAAGATGATGGCGATGGCAGCGACGGTAACTTGAACTATAACTTTGACCAATTCTTGGTCATTGATAACAACTTGAGGGAATGGCGTGATTCACTTTGGGGTATAAGATTGGCGCACGCACCCATTGCGAAAATGCTCGGGATAGATCTGCCCGATAATGCGGTACTGTCACCATTGTACCATGACTTGACAAGTGAGTCTGCCGTTCAAGATGACGCCTTTCTCAAATACTCGTCTTCCACTGTGCTCGATACGAGTGCCGTGTGCCGGCTCATTGCGATTCAACTCAATTTCCATTACGTCGTGATGCGTTCAGTCAATTTTCTCAATTTTATCGTGGAAAGAGACTTGACGTTTGAACACTATGTGGAGATTTCACATTTATCGTGCGAGTTTTTGCGATACTTTTGTCTCATTTTCGACCACTTGCGGTTTTCATCACAGCTACCGTTGAACTTGAACCATAGCGATGAAGATGACGCCGATTGCAATCTACTCTACCAAAATTATTTGGCAGGCAATGGTACCTCAATAAACTGGGGAACGTCCTCCGACAAGTTGTTTCATAAAAAGAGGAAATTCCACACAACGCACATCAAAGAGCCATTCTCATTGGCAGAGTCGCCATTCAATCCCATATTGAACACCGTGGGTATGACGGTGGTGAATTTTAAAAAGGCCGTACTCCTACAGATGGTGTACTTGCACATTTGCGCGAGAAAGTTCCACAAGCGCGGCGAAGTGCTTCGGACAAGACAAATAGACGAGGTAATCCAAGCTGGCGCATTCATGTTTACCAGGGTTTTCGTCGGGGGAAGCGACGTGACGGAGAATGCGAAATTCATGAGAATCTTACTGGTTATCGAGCGCCATAGTAGAACGCAAGACTCGTGAGGTTCTAGAGATACATGCGCAAAGTATGCATTTACCGATCTTTACAAAAAGCTCTTTGATACTTTTGCCCCGCAAAGTTTTGAGTTGGCAATTCGTGCGCGTACCCCTTTCGGAATTCAGTGACGTTTACTGACCCGATGGAGCCAATCAGTATACTCTCCAACTCCATCGACCTTGTCTCCCAAGGTTCACTTTATCGAGTTTTGATTTCCGCACGAAACAAGGTCAACGCGTGGCGGTTTTCATTACTTGAAACCCATGAGTCATTGGCGATCTGCATTGTTTTCAGGTAAAATGACCTTTTGAATTTCAACGTTCCATATGCGTGATGTGATTTCTTGAGTCTTGAACATGTGAACATCGGAACTTGCTGGTGATGCTCAGTATGGATCTTTAAAAGGCGAAACGCTCAACCATCTTTCAACCAAGCGGTTAACTTCGAGACACTTGCCTTATCATCGGGCCAAATTCACCATCAAGTTCTGTAAAGCGCACAAGGATGCAACTGAATGCTTACACATGCATTACCGGATTAATTGACCGGAATGCATAGTTTCATCAACAGAGATGACTCGGCCCTCCAAGCTATGATGCGATGTGCAACGTCCCGGGACTAGCGATCAACGCAGTTGCGTCACTAGATGTGAAGAGGTCATAAGATCATCCGCTCTACTATGCTGCAAAGGGCAACTCTTGAGTATCGCATTTGAAGCTTTGTAACGTGATACGTATGTGATGATCACTCAATGCAACCTTGTCCATAAACACCGTACTTTAATATGCAGTCATAAACACATGCCCCAGTAAGCGCCCAATGAGGAATGTGGGGGATAATCTGCCTTCAAATGCGATCACATGCAATCTTTTGGGTCATTCTTTGGACCGTAGAATCAAGTGACGTGATTTGGTACAAATCTACCCCGCTTCTTTCTTGAAGACTCTTGATCCGTTAAAAGCCATGGGTAAAATCATCAATCACACAGATTCACCGCCTGCTGACATTAAAGTGCCAAAAGACGATACCGCCACTGCTCCATCAGTGCCCAACACACCGATCGAAACAACCTCAAAGTCTCACGCTTTCTTTCTCAAACTAGCGGGCAACGAAGGCCACCACAAGTCTTTCGACAATTTAGCCGTTGGCTTGTAATTCCACCAATCGTGTCTGTATCTCGGTCACGACTACTTCGCGGGTGCCCTCAATGTTGCTGGTCCAATCGATCTCTGATAAAAGCTGTTGCAACTTGCTTTCTGGATGGCAAACTTCGCCAGCAATGTCAAACAACGCGCCTCCGGCCGCTATCCTTATGTTGTGATTCCTTGATGAGAATGCAAGCGTCGAGAGTCTCTGCAAGCACCTTGTTTTTAAGTCTGTCGGACACGATGTCACTGTAATCAAGTGTTTCAACACTTTTAACACGAGAAGTATTCGTGTCTGATTACTTGTGTTGATGTGTAGATTATAGCATCGTATAAATATCGAACGCCATATGCTTTGCGGTAGACTGATATTAGCCTCAAGAAGTTTCACGGTCGAATTGAGGGCAGCTAAACATCGTTTGAGTTCTCGATTGTCGGCATCCTCGGGTAACGTGAGGAAATCTGCAAAAGTTTGAATCACAAAGGCCTGCACCGATTCGTCCAGACGCGAGTAAAAGAATAGAAACTCTTCAAATGCTGTTTGAGATACAGAGGGCAGCGCCGGTATGGATCCTAAACAGAGGACGAAGCCTTGCAACAAATGTCGTTTGAGACACGAATCTAATTGCGTGTAGTAGACTAGGAGTTTTCTGAAGAATGATTTGATTGTGACATCATGTGTGACTTCCATCGCACCATCAAGCCGAAGTAAAAGATTGAAAGCGGCAATGCGAATATTGCCCATCAATTCGCCTGACAATCTAACAAGTTTCATTTTGATATCAGCCAAGATATCAGCCTTTAAGAAAAGCTCAATGTTTTGCTGGATTAGCTGTATAGCGGCTAAGCGTAACTTTGAGCCCACGTCACCTTGGTTGCTTATAGTATAGTCGTCTAAAACGGTTATCAACAGGGATAATGTGTTTGCGTTCGGAGAATGGAAAAGAAGGGTGGAGCTCAATCCCTCAAGCAAGCGTTTTCTCGTTTCAATGTTCAAGTCCCGGTCATGGATCAGGCTAAACATGCTTTCGAAAAGCAGGGGATCAAGCGGATAAAAGGAAAAAATTGCACTAGCCATCACCAAGTTATCGCGCCGAATAGACCCTTGCACCCAGTGCTCATACTCGCAAGGCAAATCAGGATTTTGTTCACGAATGGCTTTGAAAAGACTTTGAAACGACTTGATAAGTGAATCATCAGTCGCTGTTGGAGGTATGTTGAATATTGAACGCCACTCGTCAAACGTTAACACGTGTCCTTTGCATATCTTGAAGGTAGACCATGCGAGGAAAGCTTGCGCTTTCCCAACAGAGTCTAGAGAACTTGGGCTTGTCAATTTTAATTTCGACTCGATCGCCGCAAAGCACGTCGCATCATTAGTCAACGGATAAAGCACGCAAGCAGTAAAAAGCGAATCTGCATTGCTTTCAATTAAAAGTGCTGTGATATCCCTGAGCTCCAAAGGACGCGCCGAATATGGAAGTATTGTGTCACGCTGGTCATCAGTGTTGGAGAACAACAATTGTAACCATTCTGAATTCAATTCTCGGAACCGATGCAGCAACGTTTTGCTGGTCAGCCGGCCAATGAGCTTTGGAACGAAAACATTTTTGTCGTACCCCATGCTCACGAGTTTCCCCATTAACGAATAAGACATTTCATGGTTTGCTAGTGCTCGTGTCTCAAACAACTCCACTAAATCTAGCGTGAACTGACAGAGTTTGTCATCGTCTTTGGGAAAGTGCTGCTTGAACAAAAACTGTCCGAAACGGCCCACCAATTCTTGTACTACGGCCATGGAACACTTGCGGATGGTCAAGTCCACATCAAAGATTGTCGCGACAAGAAAGTTGCAGAGGGTAACTTGGAACATTTTGGGATTTGCAGCAGAAAGCTTGACACACTGCTTGAGATTTGTGACCTGGCACAATGCCCACACAACCAAGCAAGACGCGTCTCGTATAGGAGCCATCAAGTCCCCGAAAGTGTCCTCGCGGTAGGCAAAAAGAGTTTGATGCACGATACTGAGAATCTGCGGAATAAACATGCTTGGCATTGCCCTCTTCAATATGCAATAGCCCAAGAACAAGAGTAAAAAGTGTAAGCTAGGAATCAGCAACACGGCAAAATCCAAAATGAGGTTCTCGTTGAAAATTTCGGCATCCCGTTCATTGCTGACACTTGCCAAATTAGTAAACATGTATTCGATTAATTGCTTGTGGTAGTTTGGAGCATGGCTCTGAAGCTCGCAACATATTAGGCTGATGGATTTTGCCATGGCGTACCGTGAACAGTCATCAAATTGGCTCGCAGTGATGTCATTCAACAAGTTGTTTAGGATTAACGCCACCATCTGGAAGTTGCCTTGGTGCACGTAGACTAGCGCCACTTTTCCGAGAAGCTTGATCAAGTATACCAGCACGAGTTTGTTATCGTTATCTCCGCCCTCGCCCAATTCACCCAAACCCGCAGTTATTATCTTGTAGGTGCTGATAATGTAGGGATAGAAAATCAGTTTGGAGCAAAGCTTGAATAAGCGGTTGATTGTCATCAAGTGACCCGAAATCTCACCACCGGAGTGGCCAAGCCACTCATTTTCCACAAGGTGGAAATACTCACTCAATAGAGAGCAACTGGTAGTCACGTCTGCTCTCGACAACAAACGCGCCAATAAGATCAGGGAAGCAATTTGGCATTTTGTGGCAGTTGGACTATTGGTCACTTTTACAAGGGCAATATCATAAACGGCTCTGGTAAGAGTGGGATCAATAGAGTCGAGGGGGAAGGGAACAAGCACCAAATTGCATAACCACAATAAGCATGCGAAGGAGTCGTACTCGCCTTTTGAAGACTTGAGGATATTGAGGATCGCTTGAATCTGGTACACGTCGCACGGAAAGAATTGCAAAATCTGTTTGAATCCTCGAACATGTGCAAAGGCGTAAATCGCGTGCCCCAAAAAGGACCGCGAATTTGCAGATTCTGTGGACTGAAAGCACGATAGGATTTCATCTAGATATTCCTTGAGATGAATGTCAAGTTGGGAAGGTGAGATTTCGAACTCCTTGCACAAACCATCCAATCGTTGGGCAAGGTCTGCCGCACGCCGATCGCGAGAACGCGTCCTGTCCCTTTCGCTTGATACGACACATAAATCCGTAATATTCTTGATACAAATCGCAAGCTCTGAATGTAGTTTCAGCGATGCGTCACCTGAATCAAAGTCTTGCATCGTCTATCTATTCGAATCATCAAAGAGAGATACTCCAGACGGGAAGCGTCACGGCGGCATGGATCAGTTGGATAAAGAATAATGCTCGTATATGCAGTCCCCGACTTGATTTTTTTTTTAATTTTTGCATTTCAGGTCGAAGCGCCATTCTAATCGATCAATAGGAGCACCACAATGTCGGCGGCAAAGCAAATGGTATACAAGATAACGCAGACCCGCTCCACAATAGGTCTACCACCTATAATCCGGAAAAACATGCAAGCGTTAGGGTTGAGAAAGAGATTTCAGATCGTTTACCAGACGGTCTCTCCTGCCACAGCTCACAAGCTCGCGCGGGTCAAGGAGCTCGTCAAGATTGAACTCGCATCGGAAAAGAAAGATGTACACCAGATTGCTAAGGACCGCAAGTTCGCACCAGGCTTCGAGTTGATCAAGAATGGCCTGGCAAAACCCTACTGATCGGAAAATTTCCTTCTTATGATATGCAATAACGCAATTGAAAGAGCCGCCATTAGTGCACATGAGAATTCACAGCATGGCTCATTATGGTGGTATGTTTTCGAAGGT
>JAKTSS010000325.1:0-14500 GCA_030580355.1 Debaryomycetaceae sp. yHKB357 | reverse complement strand
TGATTTAAATTCTGTGTATTTCTCAGGCAGGAACATCGAGGCAAGTGTTATGCTATGAAGATACGCGGTGAACTCTTCTCTTGTGCCCTCAGGAAAGCACCGCTTTTCAGTGTCGAGTATTTCTTTTAGGTGATCTAAATGACAGGGCGGAGCAATCTCTTCAACCTCATCGTTAGGGCTGTCGTCGTCATCACTTGACGAATCGCGTTCCGTGTCAAGGGCCGTGTTGGGGCTGGAATCCGAGGGTTCACGGGGAGAAGGTGCATGACTCGGACTGGGGCCTGGCGAGAAGCCACGGGGAGGAGATGACAGTGGTCTCCGATCTTGAGAAGAAACAGGCCTATAGTTCGTGTGTGGACCGTGAGGAGAAACGGGTATATTGCACACGTTGAGATCGTGAGAAGAAACGGGCCCATAATTGATGTGAGGACCGTGAGGGGGAACAGGTATATTGTACATGTTGGGATAAGAAACGGGAATATAGTTTGTGTTGGGGCCCTGAGGTGAGGAAGGCACATAGTTCTGGTTGGAGTAAAAAGGAGAAAGCGACGCGTGGTTCGTGTTGGGTCCAAAAGGAATGTAATGCGGTGGGGCCATGTTGAGATGAAGAGGAGGAGTAGGTACTTGATGTATACTGGGAGCTTGAGGAGGGCCCTGCGCGTACGGAGAGACATGAGCGTAGTTCAGATTGGGTACAAGGGAGAAAGGGGCATGTATCGCGTTTGGATCGACGGGGTAGCAGGGCAAGTTGTTTACCCAAGGATGGTTTTGCAGCGAGGAGGCATAAGGAATTGAGTGCCCGTTGGGTATATTGTATCCGTTGGGTATTGAGTTAGGCATTGTGTAGGCGTTAGGCATTGCAGAGTGATGAGGCACCGCAAATCGACTATCCGCCACTGAGGACGATGCAAAATTGTTTGATATCATGGAGGTGCTAAAGAGAAAGATAAGATTGGAACGACTGGAGATTTGTTTGCGACAAAGACGCGACTATATCAAAATGCCATGTTGTTGGCAAAATCTTTGGACGCGTCTCTTCAATTTTCTTGACCATCGCGGTTTGCGCACTAGCCCAATCGGGAAGTAGAACTTGTGTGAAACGCGTCTTGGGCGTGCTAGATTGGGAAAAAAAGCAGAATTCTTTTGCCGAAAATAAAGCTTGTACACAGGACTATTCGTGATTGTGGGCATAAATATTTTCGGCCTGAGATTTGTCGTTGCCAGTCAAGGCCCGAAGTTTATACCTTGATAGTCGCGCAGGATACATCACCTTGTTAATTACATTTCCAACCCTTTAATGCCGCGCAGGAGTTTTCTTTGCTGAGGATGCGGAGCTGCGTAATTTTGATAGCGCGGGAAGTTTTCTGAACCGACCACAGTCGTCATTTGTGAGGCTACACAAGATCCTTACTAGAGGTCACCACGGTTCGTTGCCCTATCACAAGGCTCAATAAATTTCGCAGCCATCTGAATATGGGTGACAACATGTAAATCTTACAAACCTGATAATCTGTGTGTAAATGTAGAGGGTGTTCGGCAAGCACAATTACTTCTGGTCCGTTTGCAGGACTGTTTGCACGGGGAAACTCTATTTCACGATGGTGCGCATTTATCGAGTGTTCTGGCTGAAAAAAATGTCGAAAAACGTTTCAGATTTAGCTCAACTTGACTGGTGATCAGCACGATGGATGCCGATATGGAATTGCGGATAGCGCAAATCAAACTCAAGAGAATAGAAGAACTTGGTCAGCGGCTTCGTAACGATCTCAAAGATGAGCGCATACTCGCGTCCAACGCTTGTTTTGGGTATGTTTGAACTGTAGTGTATCGGCATTTGAATACTAACTCCGTTTTGCAGAATCATCAACTACACTCAAGACACACCGGACTATCTAATACCTAGTCTTTATCCACTTCCCGAGGAGAATAACCGGTTCCGTCGGTATCAGGAACTCAAAAGGCATCGAAGTTCCGGAGTCGGTGCGGGCTGCTGCACCATCGTGTGAGGCCATAGTAGTATGGTCTGTGACATTATCACATATTGGTATTGTTGTTCTTTCGAAACAAATTTTGGCCATACTAGTTCTTAGCCATACCTATTCTTAGTCGTACCGATTCTTAGCCATACCGATTCTCAGCGATAACTGAAATCATAAACGAAACTATGTACTATTTATTTTATCCTAATTCAGATGTATCATCAGACATGTTACCCTTGATTTCCCGTCGGATTTCAATAGCCGGGGCAGATAACCGGGAAGTGTAGATTCAATTAAGAGGAATAAAAGATGAACAGTGGCAGATGAATAAGTAGGAAAGATTAACAGTGGCAGATAAACAAGTAGAAATGATGAACAGTGGCAGAAAAACGAGCAGGAATGATGAACAGTGGCAGAAAAGCGAGCAGGAATGATGAACGGTGGCAGATAGACAAGTAGGAAAGATGAACAGTGACAGATAAACAAGGAAAGATGAACAGTAGCAGATTAGCAGGTCATGTTAGCAAAAGCACTTTACAAAATACACCTGTTAGAGACTACTAACCCCCTCTTTGTAGAGGCTCAGCCACCACCTCGACTTCACGCGCCTTTGAGTCCTTTGCCGCCGCGACTTCAGCGGAGAGGTCGGCCTCGTCGCCGCCACAGCCACAGTCATAGTCTTCCAAGACAGTTGTGCAGTCGTATTGCGGCTTTTCCAAGCGCTTATTGACAAGGTTGTGGACCATGCACCCCCACATGGCGGCGGCTTTACGCGAGGAGACCTGCGGCGGGTTATCTCTGAGGAGGACGATAAAGTGGCGGGCGCAGTCGCCACAGGGGTAGACCTGGGCAAACAAGTTCAAGTATTGAACTAGGGTAGATTGTTCGGTGGCGGAGGGCTTTTGCGGGTACCGAGCAAGCACAGTGTGGAACAAGCGCCAGGAGGCTCTGCCCAACTCGGCTTTTAAGGTGGCGTTTTCCATTTTGGGCATGAAAGGAGTGTCGGTGATGAGGTCTGGTGAGGAGTCGGCCGCCATAGGTCTGGAGGGCTGTTTTGAGGCTGGAAGGGCAGCGTCGTGTATTTTTGGAGTTTTCAAGGGAGAGGAGGTCATTTCCGGGGTGTATGAGAGGCCCAAGGTCGAGTCTGAGGGGCCGTCCATGAAGTAGAACATGGCGACGAGGGCTAGTAAGACGAGGGAGATGAGGACGGGGCGGCGAGCGCGAGGAGTTTTCGGAGATAGAGATGCCATGGCGGGGGGTGTGAGTATGGGTTGAGGTTAGAGAAGTAGGTTAGAGAGGAAGAGAGTTCACTGAGTGAGGAAGAGAAGTCAAGGAAGAAGTCAACGCGTGACAGCCGATGGTGATGCGGTATCAGATGCCACTGTATGCAGACCCATCCCGATTAGCCGGGAAAGCGTTACAGGCGAAGAAAAAGAAAAAATGGGTTAGACTTCACCGCTGGGTGGGAGTGTGTAGAGCAATGTTACGGGAGTTAGAGAGCAAAGGTCACTTGGTGGCAGAAGCAAGCAGTGTCAGTTGGTGTAGTTAGCAGAATGCTCTGAACATCTGTGTTATTTTTCAAGTCACAGGTGTCCTGACTTTCAATGACGTTTCGTTTGCAAATCTTGAAACTTTTCTGAAATTCAAAAATCTCCTACTTTGTACGTGATCTTGATCTCAAGGCTAGTGTCCACTCTCACCCACACCAAACAGAAGAGTCCTCACTAAACTATCTCTCTCACCAAACACCCTATCTCACCACACCATTTTCCCTAGGGCACGCTACTGCCAACCACTCATTAAAAACATCCATACCGCGCAAACATCCCCACCTCAACTCTGGGGTGGACTTACCCTGGCGACACCCTCGTCAACCGGGTTTTCAGCTTGTGTTCAAAGAACTAGAACACTCGTAACATGTAATTGGTTGCCATGAGACTAGAAGAATGATTTCATGCGTGCGATTTCTTTTTTGAAAGATCACATCTGTCAGTGATCCAGTGTTCACCCACTTGCTAGTCTGGAAATCACGTCTTTAGCGGCGTCGCAGCCATGTCCAACACCCCGGGCAACGGCTCGCTCCCTACGGACGCCAAAAGACGGATCCCCGCCACCACCACTACGAGCAACCCTAATGACAGCCACAACAAGAGATTCGCCTGCCACGCAACGTCTCGCTGCGCGCACGCCGGGCCCAGCCACAAGGTCGTGCGCTGCGATGTAGCGTTGCGCGTCGACACACACGCACACTGCCAGCACTGCTCGTTGCCCCCGCTCGCCACGCACTTTCCGTGCGACGAGCACAGGTTGGTCGCGGCGTCGCACGACTCCTGCAGCGAGTAGCACGTGCCGTGCCCGTTCCTGTCCAATGCACGCGACCGGCGCATCAAGTGGGCCTGTGACCGCGGGGACAGCGACGGGCACTGCGGCGGCGGCGCTACCAACACGTGCACGTTGTATTGCTGCAGCAACTGCTGGACCATTTCGCCGAGCACCTGGTTACTAAGGGCGTATGTTGCCGAGTCCGCGCCGGTTTTTTTCAACACCGAAAAGAGGCCGTGCAAATCGGCAGTGAAAACGTCCGATGGATTGGCGAGAGCAGCACTGTGCGTAAGGTGCACCAATTGCGACAACTCGCTAATGTAGAACTTGTCCAGCATGAGGTTGAGTTTGTTTGACGAGCCCAGACCAGATTGCAAGATCTCTCCGTTCATTAACGCATGCTGACCGATAAACAGTTTCCAAACGGCCAGTACTTTTTCCTGAAAATGCTTAAAGTGTCTCGTCAAGTCAAGCGTAGATTTCGATTCGTCAAACTGGGTAAACAATTGAACATCTCTCGTCAAGGACACAGAGCGGTACTGCCGGTCCTGGACCAAGAATTGCGGAACTTTTTCGCGCAAGAGCGATTCGAGGGAATCGTACAGCATCGATGACAAGTCTACGTGGTAACTGGGCTTTATCGTGTTTGAAAACAAGGCGTCCAGCGCGCCCTGGACGGTGATGATCAAGTGCGGCCGCTGGGGCCGGTCGCCGCGGTGGTACTCGTCCAAGAGGGCAAAGACCGACTCCTGATTGGCGGCGGAGCCTATGCTGAGTCTGGAGGACGCGCCTAGGGCGTCTGCCCACACGAGAAGCGCATCGCTGGGAGCGAGGGTGAGGGCAGACGGCGACAGACAAAAGTCGTAGACGGCGGCGGTCGAGCAGCGCGACGCACACGCGCCGCTTATTAGAGCGAGTGTTGCTAGTATTATGTGCATAAGAGCCGGCAACTGCATGTGATGCGTCGTGGTCTGCGTGATGGTCAACTGGGTTAAAAGGTATGACGGCTAGTGTAATGCGATACTACAGTCCTACTCTGAAAACGATTGCCGCAGGAGGTCGTGCACGGGCTAATTTACCCACTACATATCACGTGATATACACCTTCTACTCACACCCACTACCTAGTGGGAGAGCCTTACTGAGTATTTCACCCCATTAGAGAGCCTAACTGAGTATTTCACCCCATTAGAGAGCCTTACTGAGTATTCCACCCCATTAGAGAGCCTTACTGAGTATTTCACCCCGTTAAAGAGGCTTAAGTGGATTACACCTAGTAAGAGAGGGTAAGTGGATTACACCCAGTTAGAAAGAGTCAAGGTGGATTACATCCAGTTAGAAAGAGTTATGGTGGATATTACACTACTCAGAGAAAGTATTATACTGCGTATACACCGCCTAGAGAGGGATATAGTGGATACACACCTACCTAAAGGGACTCATCGAGAGTGATAGTGGGACTAGGGGGGATAGCGTCGCGAGAACTAGAGTTTTGTTCGGCCATCGTGTTCAACGAGAGCGGGGGCACGAAAAGGGTGCGGGTTCTGGCCATGGCGGGCCGCGCGGGCGCCTGGTGCGGCGACAGGGCGGGAGGCGCCATGTAGGTGGCGTTTGGACTGGTAGCGTGTCCCGGCATCTGCGTGAGGGGCCGCTGTTTAGAGTGTAGGTCGTGGAAGGCGTGTAGTTCCCTGCCGAGCGAGGACTCGGACAGGGTGTCGGAGTTGGGCAGATTGGGAGCGCCCGCGGCAAAATCGTCTACCAGCTTTGAGCGCTGCAACAAGTTCTCCTGGACCACGACGTTGACCAGGGGGATCTGCGACACGAGCGAGTCCTTGCCCGTAGTGAGGAATGCGTGGATCTGCTGAGCGACGGGCTCATCGCGCACGATAATGATTATTCGCTGGAGAAAGGGTAGGTTTGACCAGTGCTCGATCTGGTCGATCATGGAGTGGTGGCTGGACAGGCCGGGGATCTGCAAACTGAGCACGGCGAGTTTGATTTGGTCGGCGAGGGAGAGCGAGGGAGCGTGGGAGAGGGAGGCACGCAGCGTTCCGGCCACAAAGTCATGCTTTGCAAGATTATTGATAATAATGGTTGTTTTTTCAAGGGACTCCAAGATTGGCGACGACGGCATTACAATGAGGGCTGGATTGAGTTGAGGGAGGGTGGGAGGTGGATGGTAGATAGGTGGCTGGCAGAAAAGGACTCGTGCTCAAGATATATAAAGGGGACAGCGCGAAGAATCTACACCGCCCTTCCATCCCTCGGCTAGGAACAATTGCTTCATCAAAGTTGGGCAGTGCCCTTAAACTATGTGCAGGAAATGGGGTGAAATGTTAGCTGCAGGAGCGGTACCAGGCGGTATTATGTTACATTATCCCTCCACGACATGGTGATCAAGTGTAGTGTATTCCTCCTCGACATAGAGATCAAGTGTAGTCTATCTCTCCTCAATATAGAGATCAAGTGAAGTCTATCCCTCCTCGATATAGAGATCAAGTGTAGTCTATCCCTCCGCGACATAGAGATCGAGTGTTATCCCTCCTCAACATAGATATCAAGTGTTATCCATCCTCGACATAGAGATCAAGTGTAGTCTATCCCTCCTAAATAGACATTAAGTGTAGTCTATCCCTCCTCAACATAGAATTCAAGTGTAGTCTATCCCTCCTTGATATAGAGATCAATTGTTATCCCTCCTCAACATAGAGATCAGCGTGGAGAGAGCACTTTGGATTGAAGCTGGAGCCACATGTATCGCAGGAGTAGCCGCTGTCGAGATACTGTTGCCAGGAGTACTCGGTGTAGCATTCGCCACACACGACCACTTTCTCAGGGCACGAAGGAGGCCACCGCTGAGGTGTGTGGGCGAGGAAGTTGGTGCTAGCATCCAACACATATTCGTAGTGGCATTGGTAGCAGGGAAAGTAGCGCATGCAGCACCTGAACTTTATGGCGATGATGTCGAGGGACAGGTGCCAGTGGACGCAACGCGTGTGCTTGTCGATATACGCCCCATACACGGTGATGTTGTTGGCGGCGGTGTACGGAGGCGGATGTGCGGTCGCCATCGATAAACGGCATGGATTTTGTGTAGTGATGCTCGGGCGCGTTGGTAAGAGGAGTACACCCATCTTATCAGATGTATCACGTGTTATTTAGGTGGACATCATTACATAAGCAAGGAACGCGCTTTATCAATTTCACCTGCACATAAACGAATCAAGTCGCGGCACAAACCCGGAAAAAAAGAACGTGCAGCTACCGATTGTTTACATTTCAGAGCATGGTACCTGCACACAGGACGGCTTTCGCGTTTTTCCCACCGCAGCGTGTTTAACAAGTGGTCGTTACACGACCCCTGGACAGGGCTCTTCCTTTTTTTTTGCTGATTGGTTTACGAGGCTCCTTTCGGAATCTACAGCGAGACCTCACCAGTCGCGTCCCACAGTCCTCCTCCTCGTGTATGTTTCCCAAATCGTACTGTCCTTGCTCGCTTTTTTAGCCCCCTCTGCTCCTGTTTAACTATACGCTCGCTTACTACCCTCGCTTTTCTGATCCTCTCGGTTGCTCTCCCATTGCAAACACCGTCTCTCTCCCCAAGCCTCAAACGCCCTATTATTCCGCTACTCTCCCGCAAGACTCGTCGTGCCCCGGCTTCTGATCCGCTTTTGGCCCTCCACTAGTCCCAATTCCTTTTTCGCCTTTTGCGTATACTCCTCCCCGGCATACCGCACTTTCCACCCGTTCGCACTTATCTCGTGGATTTTTTATCGCCCAATTCTTGGTATTCTCGTTACCTAGTTTTCCGCGTAACCTTGTTCTTGGTATTCCGCACCTTGGTCTTGGCATTGCCCGTCTCCTCTACCCATCACCTCCACCTCACACCACTCCTAATCGGTTACCCCATTCTTTCGTCCTGTCTGTCGCAATGCCCTCCTTCAGCACGGGCCATCGCCCCACTGTTTTGATCGATGACCCCAGGGTCTCCCGCACAAAGTCCATCTTGTCCGACCCCGTCGAACGCCGCGAAGCCTTCTCGGACCTTACCAATGCCTCGCACCACCACCTCATCAAACAAACTAAGCTGGCCCCGTCGAGGCGCCCTCAGGTCTTGCCCTACAAGAAACAGAGACTAGAACTGCTCTCCTCCGTAGACAACAAGGAGAACTTGGTGCCCCAGAGCGTCGCTACCACCCCTGAAACCGACGAAACAGATGTCTATCCCGCATCACACTCCCATCCCACCCCTACAAGCCACGAATCCCTTCACCCGCAATCTAATATAGACCCCCACGACAGCACTAGCGATGTGTCTCACTCAGATAGCCATTCTCTGCATAGTTCCCCGGTCCACAAACCAATGGAACCCCCGTGGAACCGCACCATCAGCTCAGAGCTAAAGTACATTGTCCACAAGTTCTCGCGCGACACCCTCGACGAGAATGACGAGGACACGTATGACGTGACGATGGTCGCCGAGTACGCGCCAGAGATTGTCAACTACATGCACGATCTCGAGGTCCGCCTCGCCCCGAACCCAAACTATATGGACCACCAGGACGAGCTCAAGTGGGAAACGCGCGCCGTCCTCATTGACTGGGTCGTGCAGGTCCACTCCCGCTTCAATCTCTTGCCCGAAACCCTCTTTTTGACCGTAAACTACATTGACCGCTTCCTCTCGCGCCGCAAAGTCCTGCTCTCCCGCTTCCAATTGGTGGGCGCCGTCGCCCTCTTCATCGCCGCAAAGTACGAGGAAATAAACTGTCCCACCATCCAGGAGGTCGCGTACATGGCCGACAACGCCTACCTGATTGACGACTTTTTAAAGGCAGAACGCTTTATGATCGACGTCTTGGAGTTCGACATGGGGTGGCCCGGGCCCATGTCCTTTTTGCGCCGCACCTCCAAGGCCGACGAGTACGACTATGAGACGCGCACCTTGGCCAAGTACTTTTTGGAGATCACCATCATGGACCCGTGTCTCGTGGCGCTGCCCCCGAGCTGGCTCGCCGCGGGCGCCCACTACCTCGCGCGCCAGATCCTCGGCAAGGGGCCCTGGTCAGAGCTCCACGTGTTCTACTCGGGCTACACCGAGTTCCAGCTCCGCGAGCTCGCCGAACGCATGGTCGTGGCCTGCCAGAACGCCCCTCGCAACCACCGCGCCATCTATGAAAAGTATCAGGCCAGGCGGTACCGCCGCAGCTCCACCTTTGTCGACGAGTACTTGCTGGTGATGGACGTTTGAGCGTTTCTTGTACCGTAAACAGTCTCTTGCATTAATATCTTAACATTATTATACCCGTCAAACATATACTACAGTTTTCATTTACCATGATCAACTATCATCAGATAACAACCATCGTCAGCGAGTGTTGGTTATCATCTATGAGAAGATCGGTCACTTGTGATCGTCACTTATCAATCGTCAGTTGTCATTGTAAATTATCAATCTTCAGTCGTCAATCGTCAGTTGCCAATCGTCACTGGTCAATTGTCAGTTCTCGATACTAATCTTCAGCTGTAAATTGCTAGTTGCCAATCGTCACTTACCAATTGTCAGTTCTCAATGCTAATCTACAGCTGTAAATCGTCACTGGTCAATCCTCAGGCTCCTCCTAAACAGTTATCAACTGTCAGTATTTTACACACCAGTTATCAATGGTCAGTCTTTTACACACCAGTTATCAATGGTCAGGTTTTCCTCGCCAAATATCAACCGTCTGTTTTTCCTCACCAGTTATCAACCGTTCGTTTTTCCTCACCAGTTATCAACCGTCTGTTTTTCCTCACCAGTTATCAATGGTCAGGTTTCTCGTCACCGCTTGTTATACGTCACTTATTTGCTATCACGGAATTGTTAGTGATCAACCATTATGACCCGTCACTCATCGATCATTATCATCGTTGTCAGATAAAACTTTTGCAACCACCCCGAAGTTAGGGCGTGGGAGTTCAGTGAATGCCTGCAAACATATTCTGCATGACTACGAAGTTCTTGACAACACACGTGTGTTATCAAGTGTCGAGCGGTCACAATGCATCCTCGTCTCGCAAGAGATGACCATCACCGACTATACCATTAAGGCTTGGCATAAATTTTCAAGTCATGCTCCAACAACTCCGCGCTCTTGGCACTCCGATACCAATCCATAAGATGGAGAATCAGGGACTAGTAGAGATTCAATTCTATTGCCCTGAACGGGTGTAGCCTGACAACGTGTGTAGACGAATGGTTGCCAATACCCCCGCGGAAAATGGCTGCAAATCACGATCAAATCGGCGAATTTGTGAGGCGCACTCATGATTTCCTGATAACTATTGATTACGAAAGATCTTCTGATTCAAGTGGACTGTAATATCAAATACATGCATGACCCAAAGTACCTCACTTTGCAACACATTTTAACATCCTCCCGTTGACGCCATGACCACGCATCAGCTTGTAGATTCGATAAACCAATAACATTACAATAAGCAAAAGAAAACGTTCTGGAACCGATCCCAGATCCACGTGACCGATTCTTATTTTATCTCATCGAAATCCAGTGTGTTTACCCCATCTCCTTACCCGCCCTCCCACTCATCAAGATGTTATCCAGTAGAATTCTCCGTCAGTCCTCGCGCGTGTGTGCATCAATCGCTATCCGCACATCAGGTGTCGCTCGCACTGTCCGTCCAAACAATGTGGCTGCCGCCCGTCCCCTGCTCCGCTGCTTCTCCAACCTGGCGTGCCGATCAAACACCGCCGAGTTGAAAAAAGTGTTGCTCAGCGAGATCGAAGCGGCCGAGGAGGAGCCCAACGAGCTCGAGCCTGTTTACCTGTCCTTCTTGAAGGAAAGCGGGTTCGAAGTAAAGACCATGGAAGGGTCTACCAAGGTGGAATTCTATAAGCGGTGCACAAAGAATGACGAAATCATTCGTGTGTTTTTCGACGCCCAGGAGATCGCAGACGCTCCGGCAAAGCCCGAGGAGGACCTCGAGGACGAGGGCGACGTGGACGAAGATATTGAGGGTCTTGACAACGCTCTTAGCTCCGCGTTTGTCGTGGTGGAGAAGCCCGCGGCCAACACCGCCTTGCTGTTCCACTTGTACTTGAACGACGATCTGTTCTTTATTGATTGCGTCCAGCCCAAGCAAGATGCGGCCGCGTTTTTGAAGGCCAATGAGGGCGACCACCCCAACTTCTCCGACTCGTACACATACGAGGGACCTAGCTTCCTGGACTTGGACGAATCGCTCCAGGTGAGCTTTGAAAAGTACTTGCACGAGCGCGGAATCACCGAGAAGCTTGCAACGACATTGCTCATGTACAGTCAGTACAAGGAGGAGCTGGAGTACCGTAACTGGTTGAAAAGAGTCGCAGAGCAGGTCTAACGCTTGGGTATTGTGTATATGTATATAAATCTTGTCTATAGGAGGTGTGCCTCATAACATCACGTGATAAGAGCAAGGGCGCGTGCCCTCGACTCGAAAAAACTCTAGCCTGACTGAAAAAAAGCGTTTCGTCAGTGTGAAGACAGCGATAAACACCAAAATGTCCTCAGAAGCATCTGTTTCCTACGCTGCATTGATCTTGGCCGATGCCGGCATTGAAATCAGTGCCGACAAGCTTGCCGCACTCACACAGGCCGCTGGCGCCACTGTTGACGGCGTCTGGACGGAGATCTACGCCAAGGCGTTGGAGGGCAAGGACTTGAAGGAGATGTTGTTCTCGTTTGCCGCATCCGCCGGTCCTGCTGCCGGGTCTGCCGGTCCCGCTGCTGGCTCCGGATCTGCTGCTGAGCCCGCTGCCGAGGAGAAGGCCGAGGAGGCCGCCGAGGAGTCTGACGACGACATGGGCTTTGGATTGTTTGACTAAGCTTGTTAATGTACCATAACGATCATCTGCTGCACGATTATATAAAAATATAAGATACACAGCGTCAGTGTGTAAATCAATCACGACTACGTCTTCACCGTCTAGACTTTAAATTAGTAAAACAGTTTGATTACGTTAGCATGCGAGTTTTCCTACATATAGCCACAGCCTCGGCTTTAAAAATCCCCTGGGGTCTCCTGTGAGTTTCTTTTCCGTCTGGTTGCGACACAAGTACAAAATTTTGTGGCGTGAACAATTGTTCCTTGAGGAAAAAATATCCTACAACAAGGGTGCGCTTAGCGTAGACGAGCGGGTAGAGAAGAAACGGGAGCTGTCCCAGCAAGCCATCGCGAGTGAAGGAAACCGCTTCTAATTGAGGCTTTCGCTTAGGCATGGATATTTTTGCAAAAGATAATTATCACGAGAAATAGAGCGCTTACACGGTGAACAATAGCTAGGCAACAAGCCACTCCGTGTAGTGAAGAGAGATACAGGAGCTGTCGATCCTGCTGCTCGTGTGATGGATCGTGCACTCGGCAGGGATTGAAGGGGAGTTCAGCTTGGCGATGAGATCAATTACTATCAGAAATATCGCACTCTCCATCCCGTCAAGAACAATGCACTTTGTGAAGACAAGACCGTCAGAGTAAATGAATGACTTAACTTATCAGCTCAGAGATTATGCATCGCAAGCGATGACCCCACATTTCAGTTGCATTATCAGCCAAGCAAATAATTTTCGTGGCATGACGCAAAGGGCACATGACCAAGCAAAAGTCAAGTAGAGGGCGTGGGGCTGAGGATGCGGCTCAGGATGTGGCCTGGTCGCTGGGTTGCGCTCGGTTACCAGAGCTACCACACTTTTGCTCACAGGGCAACCGGTGCTGATGCATTTTTGTTTTCCAGGGCGGCCATCCCTTATACAAGGGATACTACAGAGTTCCGACTATCCGTGGCCCGCAAAGCCGTTGAAGGGATAATTAAGCACCTAACGTGGTTAAACCGGACTTATCACGCAGCTAGGCGCTGAGATTGCGCGTTATAATATAGTAGAAAACCCTGTCAGATTTCCTATTGACCCGAATAGGAAGGTGGCGACGAGCCCCGATATCTTTTCGTAGGGTGGTGTGGTTTTTGGCCGAGGTAGTGCACGCGTGTGTGATCTGGTCAGCTCGTATGACTGACGGTGGATTTGTGTTGCTTGAGAAATGCCAATACTGACGCAGAGCATGCAACGCGATAAGAACAACACGTGTCTGCGCCACGAACCAAAGTGCGATTACAGGCGGGGTCGGCGTGATTGGCATGTGAAGGTGAGATGATTACGGGTGGGGCCTAGTATAGGATTAGTAACCTCGCCCAGTCGAGGCCTCACGAAATATTTTATAGTTCTTCTCTCGGCTCAAACGGGTAAATCCCGCACCAAATTCGGACCTTCAAGAGGGAGGACGGGGAAAAAATGCGACATGGCTCGGCGCCCGCTGCAGCCTAGACGTAATGCGATGCACGAAACATCCCTTTAGATTGGTTACACCGGTGCTGACCGCTCCTGCAAAAAGGGGGATTACCGTCTTGAGCCGATGTTTACAGATCAAAACACGCGTATAATATACGAGTCGGGCCAATTGACGGATGTATACAAACACCCATCTGGGAACAGCCCACTTCACACCACCGCGCACAGCCAACACCACGCCGTAGCCATCACTAAGAATCATGCCGTGGAAAAGCGTCATGCTCAGAACCCCGCACGGCACGCGGGAAAAAAAGCGGTGCCACATTTTCTTACTGCCGAAGCCGAAGCCCGGTCGCAGTCATCTTTCCAGAAAGGCTGACAAAATATTTCCCATGCAGGATCATGACGCTTTGCCGCCATTTTCGCAACCACTTCTCCTGGAGCCGCGTATAAGAAGCAAGATCCGCCGCTCCCTCCTGGCCATAGATCTGTATAGACCGCCTGCTACTACCTCACAGCTTTCTTCACATACTAGTGTTCACATACTCCTTCACATACTACATCCCATCTCACATACTACCTCACATCTTCACCAATGTCTCACTTTAAAACCGCAGAGATGGCATCGCGTGTCCGCGCAAAACTCATGCGCGACTCGTGCAACCGCAACGCCCGGTTGCAGTCCTTGGTCGTCCAGGCCAACTTCTTGGACCGCTTGATGGACGAAATCCAGGTCCACGAACAGGAAGCGGCATCGCGGGCACGGGCCCACTACAGGTCCGTCGCGAAACTCGACTCCCTACCCGACTTGACGCCCGCGTCGCCGCAGAACACCACCAGCATAACCGAGTACGAAATCAGCAGCGATAGCAGCGACGACGA
>JAKTSS010000323.1:2132-14581 GCA_030580355.1 Debaryomycetaceae sp. yHKB357 | reverse complement strand
TTGCTCCCCAATGTAGGGCTGTTTGACTCAACAGAACCAGTCACTTCAAAGTCAAGCCCAGTAATATCGACGCATTTTGAAGAACCCTCATCAGTATCTGATTCGGGCTTGTAAGCGACTGGTCTGATGGCTCTTGTAGGCCGTCCACTTCCAGCAGGGGCAGATTCGGTGGTTCCCATCTCCTTGCTCCCCAATGCAATGCCGTTTGACTTTACAGAACTAGTCACTTCAAAGTCAAGCCCAGTAATATCGACGCATTTTGAAGAATCTTTCTCAGTATCTGATTCAGGCTTGTAAGAGACAGGTTTAGTGGCTCTTGTAGGCTGTTCGCTTACAGCAGGAGTAAAATCGGTGGTTCGCATCTCTTTGCTCCCCAATGCAATGCTGTTTGACTTTACAGAACCAACCACTTCGTAGTTGAGCCCAGTAATATCGACGCATTTTGAAGAGTCCTTCTCAGTATCTGATTCAGGCTTGTAATAGACTGGTGTGATGGCTCTTGTAGGCTGTTTGCTTACAGCAGGAGTAAATTCAGTGGTCCCCATATCTATGCTCCTCAGTGCAGCGCCGTTTGACGCGACAGAACCCGTCACTTCAAAGTTGAATCCAGGTATATCGACATATCTTGAGGTACTCATCCCAGTTTCTGATTCCGTTGAATCAGAGCACCTCGAGTCGTCAATACCCGATGCGCCACAACGTGAATTGCCATTCGGCCCATGCGCACTCCGCAGGTCACTAAAGTCATGGCTAAAACGCAACTTGCCATTCTTATTTTCCGTCACGATAGGATGACTATTTTCCGCATCTTTGATGGGATTCACCACTTGCGGGGCACCTTGCTCAGTAGTTTTCTCCCTACTAGTGTCGGGTTCAGGGTTGTCCCCTGCCTCAAGTTTTGGTTCGATATTGTCCACCTTCTCAGCGCTGGGATCTTTTTGGCTCACTCTTGCGGACCTTGGCTTAGCGTTGTCCCCACCATTCGGGTGTGGCTTACTAAACTCCTTGTCTGGGGGACCTGGCGTAAGCATTTCGCTAGCATCGGGTTCAATTTTGTCCACTTTCGCGAGGCTTGGCTGATTATTGTACTTTTCATCGAGGACTGACATATCATTGTCGGACTCATTGAGACCTGACTTTTCAACCGATTTTGCGGGACCTGGCTCACTATTTTCGAGCTCCGTTTTGACCACATTCGCGAGGCTTGGCTTATCGGTCTCCCCTCCATTCGGGTCCGGTTCTTCTGTGGGAACGGACGTAGAAATTTTGTCAGAATCGGGTAGACTGGGGGGTCTTGATATGTTGTTGTCCACATTCCTTGGCTCCTTGATGTCCACATTTTTGAGATCTGGCATATTCACGTCTAATTTCGTGAGATCCAGCGCGCCAATCGGTTTTTCAGCAGCTGGATCATTTGAGCGACACATCCCCTCTTTATCTTTATCGCTACAGGAGATTTCGGAAGACATCAGTGTTGCTGCCGTTGTAGGAGGACGGTCATGTGAATCCATATCATTCTTCGGATCGTTTGTGGATTCGCATACTCCATTCTTGTTCAAAGGGCATCTCGTAGGACCAACAATAGACTTAGCAAGTGACACGATGGTGGACGTCAGCGACAGACAACCGCTCGTGCATTCTACCACGTGGTTTTGGTTAAGTCCAATTGGTTGCACTGGTCCTCCAGTGTCAAATCTACCGCTTGAAAGGCCTGGTGTGCTTTCCTCTTTCAAGATTTCCGTTCCTTTGGGCTTGCCGATAATTATAGGGAGGACGCCCGAACGACGATCTTCGCTAGCATCCAGAGGAGCCAATTCGGACAACGTCTCACTCATAGCAGGTGACATAGGCTGTGACACTGGCATATCCAGGTCGGTAGCAGACATCTCAATTCCGGAGTTGGCAGGTAAGGCGTCGCCCGCGGGAGGGAGCACCTCCAGTCTGGAGATGACCGATGGCAATTCCTCAACTGAAGCAGTTTCCGGGAGCACAGGCTGCATCATAGGAGCAGGAGCCATATTTTTCATGGAAGCTTCTTGAGGCGGGAACGGCTTGCCTATTCCCGGACCAGGTGGCTGCTCCGAAACTTGTTGCGACTTCTCAATGTACGGTTGCCACCATTTGTGAAGGGGTTTGTCTTCTTTGTTTTCGGAATAACAAGTGTCCAGACACTGCGCATTAAATGAAGCGGAGCCTTCACCATTTGTGCCGTCCCGAGTGACTGTGCAAAGTATTTTGAAGTATTTCCTGTCTACAGTGCCCTTGCATGTGGCCCAAGAGCTGCCCCCTTCCGACAAAGTGAAATCGTCACACAGGGAGATACACTCGGAAGAAATTTCAATGACATTGCCTTTTTGTCTTGTGTCTTGAGACTCGTACCAATTCAACACCACTTTTTGCTGCAGGTTTTTACAAGGAGCCGGGTGCACTCTTTTGAAGAAGTCAGGAATGTGATTCTTGTACTGATCTTGAATCTCGGCCTTGGAAGCAGCAGCGAGCAACGCAGTTGCGAAGAAAAACCGCCAATTCATACTATTTTCAAGACGCCGACACTTGAAAAAAGCACAGAAAGGGCGAAAGCCTAACAGTAAATATAGTGGATAGGCGACTTGTGCGAGCCTCTAGACGCATGCACAAAATTGAACCAAAGCGAACATAATTTGCTTCTCAAAAAGAAACAAAAGCACAAACGGCCGCTTTGAGCCTTGCAGAGCCCTATCGAGTTTGAAGCACGATATTTTTTTGACTAATCCTGATATTTCAGAGACGATGGGAATGGAATTCAACTTTGGGGCGAACAAGCATGCCAAAGAATGCGACTAGTCACCTTCAAAAGTCCTATCGACACAGGCGGCATGATAAATTGGCACAGTTTGAGTGAGTGGAACGACCTGAGTGGTCCACAGAAACGAATCAGGGTTCGACTCGTCTTGCGCACAGCAACCACCAATGGGGTCAATGCAGATTGTTTTCAAAGAGGCAAGATCCATAACAGTTAGTATTACAAACGGCCTAGACACTCAAAACGGTCAAGATACATGTTTTGGGCATAAAGTGTAGACGACGAGCATCAAGAATTCAGCCTTTGATAAAAAAGTAGACGGTAGCGTCGCACAGCGGAGGCTCATAGTCATCGTAGGACGGTCGTGCAGGGAGAGGGTACGCGCAAAATTGTGCACCGCGGCAAGTACCCTCGTTACCACGGTTGCACAAATGTTCCGGCTGGAGCGGAGTAAAGGCTCGTGTAATATCCAAGTTCGTGGACACGCGAGGTTCTTGCTCGTGTAAAAAGGCGTCGTGGCTTTTTGGAGAATTGGGGGCGGGGAGGTGTATTTCAGCTATGCGGTGAGCCAGGAGTGTAAGACCGAAGGAGGAAAGCCTAGACCCACTCTTCGGACCCTTGCAGCACATGGCCACTCACCGGTGCAGTATGGCATAATCGTGAGGCCGAGTAGACGCAGTGGCGACACCGAGTGAGCGGAACGGCTTCATCCGGTGTCACGGGGAAAGCACGCAGGTGCTCGTCTCGGACGGCATTGAGACGACGACGCGCGAAAAAACTGGCTCCCAATGGGGTAGCTGTCCCAGTGTCTGATCTCGTGGAGACGATCGCACGAGATGTCTCGCGGGGCTGCATTAGGCGGTGGTTATTCTGACGGTATATTACGGCGACGAATGAATGACAGGCTTTAATGGGCGCCGCGTAGCCACTCAGCGTGACTTGAAGCAAATAACGCCTTGAAATTTTGTCGCACTGCAGATGATATTTTGCGCTCCTGTAGCAAGAGCGAGTCCATGTTCCACTGAACCAGGCTACGTGGAAACTGACGAAAGAATTGAACATTCCTATTTCAATTTCATCACCTCCGGGTCTCGGCGTATTACGTGCACGATACAAGGTCACTGGACGTATTACACGTCTGACTGACGATGCGCGGTGCCTCTTCAGCGCCGTACTACTACTTTGTGTATAATGTATTGCACCCTTGCGATGGCATGTAGCCGGTGCTTGAGCCTAAATTTCACAACTTCAGCTGGGGTTTGCTCAGGGCAACAAGGCCACGACCGGAAATTCGAGGCGATCGGTCACGAGCAGCATTCGTATTCAGCGTACAGGGTTAATCAACTGATTCTCTGTCAGCCACCGCTACCGATTGGCCAGCCGAGAATAAACAATCGTGTCGGCCACTCACTCTCATTACCCTACAAGTCTGCTCATGCTTGAAAGTTAGACCGGTTTGCCGGGTCCGCCTTGACATCACTTCTTTTTGCTCTTGTTGCCTCGGCCGGTCCGGTTTATCCGATCAATATCCTTTTGGGCGATCACCAATCCGTTCCTGGTATTGCGTCCGACCCCATTAATCCTCAATCCTTTATCTCGATTCCTCTTGTGCACTTTATGGCCAGATCCTAGCCGGTCGGTCGACGGCGTCAGCCCCCTGCCCGCGTCCAAATCACGCACGCTACCAGGCTGAACCCTTGCTAGAACAATCCCAGCATCACGGGCTTCTCTTTCGTAGCGCGCAATCCGTTCGTCACGTGTTTTGATCATGCCCCTGCGCATGTGCATTGGCATCTTCTCTAACCGGCTCGGCAAGCCGCCGGTCTTGGAGTTTACACGGGCCGCGGCTCGGATCCGCGCATCCAAGACCCGGCGTCTCGCGGTCCCGGTAGGATCTTCGTAGTCGAGGGTTTGCATGGTGACATCGGCGCCCGAATACTCAATGCTACGCGCCAAGATGTGCGACTCGGAAAGAAGCCGCTGTAGTTTCAAGTCATTCTCCAAATGCTCGCCATCTTCCTGCTGTGCCTGCGCCTGAGCGTGCTTCTCCGCCTTGGAGCGGCGCTGCTCTTTCCGCTCAAGCTCCAAGAGGGTAGGCGCGCGGCCTAGTCGTAATAGCTTTGCGTCGGCCTTGGAAGAGGCTGGTGTAGGGACGTGATTAGTATTCAAACGTATCACTTTGGCCCGTAAACTTTCCAGGTTTCTACTGGTTTTCTTTTGATACCCGGTCTCATAGCTTGAAGAGGCCGCACCGTCGTCAGAAGAGATACCATCATCGACAGAGTCACCATCGGAATGAGACCCCTCATCGCTGTGGGAAAACCCACCAAACTCACTCTCCGAGTCCGAGGCGTGGCGGTCCTGGTTCTTCAGGCGGTCCGAGAACCCCATATCTTCTAGTGAGCCGAATTGGGCTTCAAAGTGAGCTCGTTGGATCTCTAGCTGACGCGCGTAGTCGTTTTCCGCCATCGTGCCGAGACTTTGAGGAGCCCATCGGAGTTTCACCGATGCCCATTTTTTTCTCCGCCTATAACTTGAGGACCATGACCCGCTTTAGAGGCTGCATTGATATCCACCAGGGCCATGTCAAGCAGATCGTGGGAGGTACGCTAACCAAAGACGACCATGCCGCCGATGCTCATTTGACGACCAACTTCGTTTCCAACCATCCCTCTTCCTATTACGCGAGCCTCTACAGAGATAATGCCGTCGCCGGATGTCACGTCATCAAGCTAGGCTCTAATGAGGCGAACGACGACGCTGCAAGAGACGCTTGCGCCGCTTGGCCAGACGCGTTGCAAGTCGGAGGCGGTATCTCGGACGAAAACGCCTTGGTGTGGCTCGACTCGTTTCATGCATCTCACGTTATTGTTACCAGCTGGCTTTTCACAAGGCGTGACGGTGAATTGAGGCTCGATTGGGATCGCTTAGACCGCATCTCCAAGCTAGTGGGTAAGTACCGCCTAGTAGTGGACTTGAGCTGTCGCAAGGTCCAGGACGCAAATATGGTTCTGTCCTGGGTAGTGGCAATCAACAAGTGGCAAACACTCGCGGCAAACGTCCTTGGACCAGAGCTTCTTTCGCGCGTTTCCGAATACTGCTGCGAGTTCTTGGTTCATGCTGCTGACGTGGAGGGCTTGTGCAATGGTATCGACGAGCAGTTGGTCGAACAATTGGGACAATGGTGTCCGGCGGGCTTTGAGGGGAAAATCGTCTACGCCGGTGGTGCGAAACTGATACGTGACCTCGAGACCGTAGAGCGTTTGAGCCACGGCAAAGTGGATTTGACGTTTGGTAGTGCGCTAGATATCTTTGGCGGCAGCCTCGTGAAACTCGCAGATGTTGTAGAGTGGAATCGTGCTTCGGCTACGCACAAGAATCCGCTCCAGCATTAAGTCAAGTGGGTTTGCTTTGTGAAGGATATCCAGCTCCCATGACCATGATTATTCTCTTCACAAGGAATTTGCATGTGTCTTACGATTAGAGACATTACTCAAGCAGACGCTCAAATAGCGCTGGCACCAGCAGGCCCCACCAATGAAGTGTGCGCGTGGAGCATATCAATTGGACCATGGTAATGCCAAGCTATCGCGGACTGTATGTACTGAAAGGAGTTTCAACAGACACGTCATTTTAGAGTAATAACTTGTCAATTATCAACTTGGTATCGACACGTGCGAGAAAGTGTCACATCTTGATGCCACGTCTACCTGTTTGTGTAGCTTGCGTGCCTCAGCAGAGGAAACAAGATCCGAGTTGTGGAAGTTGCGCCTCCAGAACTTGGCGTCTGAAAACACAGCGCGATATACATCTGATTATCGTGATGGCCGAGAGTTTCAGTTCGTTTGCTACTACTTCCTTGAAACAAGCGTCCTTCGGCCTATGTTGGCAATCCTATTTCCCGGAATCCAAACGACATTGAGTGCGCGGTTTGGGAATTCTTTCAGGAATGCCTTCTAGCGTTACTACTCAAAATATTGTGCTGTGAGGTGGGCGAGTTCAATTATGGCAACATACTAATCGCCGAGGCCCGATAAGCATCATGGCATCATGAGAAACAAGTGCTTATGGTGATTGTGTCACAAGTTTTGGCGTGCACCTGTTGGTTAGTGCACAACAGAGCTCTGATGTGAATGGTTTGATTCAAACATCGCAAAGATCGGTATGCCGGTTTAAAAGCTTTTGCTGACGCTGACAGCGATAATTGAAACGCCAAAAAATGCTTATTCTTGTGGCATGCCTAGACCACGAAGAAGTCTTTCACAGTGATTCGCAAGGTCAAAATACCCTCGCACTTGCGCTTCTAATCACTTCAGGAATTGGATCGTGCACTCAACGACCATCTTCTTAGCTATTTGTGGAGTCAGCCGAATCACACTCAAATATCAGAAGTTTGGTAGTTGGTGACATTGTGCTGCAGATTTTAGTACTAGTAGCGCTGCAACGGCGTTCCGGAGTTTTGCCATTCGAATCAATAAAATCACGCAGCCTATGATTGTTGGCAGCAATGAATGTTTCAGCTGTGCAACTATACGTGTTCAAATGACGAGCGGGTCTCCCGACTATATATAAGGCTATGGCGGAAATGTGAACGCCTTTTCTATATCGTGACAACAGGCAATGATTTCCAAGGCTTTTCCCATCACTCTCAGCATCCTCTCTTTGGTTGTTCCGTCGTTCGGCTCCTCCAGTGGTCTGCAGATCTGCATCAAGCACGAATCATGGCCCGAGCTTGATCCGACTCTTGACTCTCTTGCGGGAAACTCCGTCAAGGAATTGTACGCTACGGCAAAAGAAGATGCCCGGCTTGCATGCGTCAGGGAACTGCTGAATGGCGACGCAATCTGCACGAACCCGTTTCTGGGGCTCGACTGGAGTGAGAAACTTTACAACTTGGCTGTTGTTGCGGTTAAATGCCCCAAGGACATTGATGCTTCTTTGACTGCTCAAAAATGGGCAAAGTGGTGGCACTCTGAAAACCCGGCGAATCCGTTCGATGTACGCTCCGATGCTGATAAATTTTTAGCGTATGCGGTGCAGAGAAACAGTGGCAAGATTGTGACGACGGCGAAGAACGCCAATGTTGAGTTTATTTTGTTGCGGGACTACGATTCTGGCCGTGTTTCGCCGGAGACGGATGAAGATTCCAAAGAGGCCACACAAGGCACTGACCTAGTACAAAAAATCGACGTTGACAGCGAAGCTAAAGCAGATGTGCTTCAGGCAATTGCGAGTGAGCGGCGTTCGGCTCTCGACAAGATTGCTTTCGACTGTTCTGGCTCTCCTCGGGGCGGCGTGATCGAAACTCTTTACCACGCTGCCGTGACTGCTTTGAAATGCCCCGGGCGCGATGATGCGGAAGATGTGGCTTCCCGCTGGAGTGTTGCATGGGACCAAACTCATGCGACTGTCTCAGATGATGTTCGGAGTGTTACCGATCGATTCCTTGACCATGTCCTCAAGAGGGCAGCGGGAAAATTGATTGCTAATGCTCGTGAACTGAGATTGGAGGCGCAATTGGCCCAACTTTATGAGGTAGCACTTGAAGATTTTGCCAAATCGGTTCCCAATGCCAGTTCTCAGCCCCTCGCAACAGAGACTGCGCCTAGCGAGAAAGGCAATGACTCGCAGGACATGCCCTCAACGACTGCTATGCTAGGCGTGACATCGGCAGTCAGCGATTCAGCTAGTGCATTAGGTAATGTTCCACTTGCTACCGGCTCCGACTCACTGGACTCAGAGACCAGTACCGAGCTGTCGCTGATGGGCTTGCTGTCTGATACGCTCAAGGACAGTACCATGCGAGTTGCCCAGTCGCTGGATGTCACCAACGAGGAGATGTCCATGCCGGAAGCCACCAAAGCACCCGCTGATGGCCAAGATGACGGTCCGTCCATGGCCGAACCGCCGGCCGAGGCCGAGAGCATCTCAGACGTATCGGTCTCTGGCGCGGATGAGGCTTCTACCGAGGAACCCCTCCCGGTCGAGGCTTCTGAAGCTCAAGACATGTAGGGCCGGGAGAGTTTTTTTTGAGGCTTTGAGCGGCATCGTCATGTCAAGTCGTGTTTCTAGTGGTAATTTTTAGTGTTGACAGTAGCAATCAATTTATTTTGCTGAAGGAGTACTTGGCGTGTAGACACGAAGCTGTGGGAGCAGAGCAGGCTCATTTCCCTTTTGATTTCTGTCATACGCCTTGAGAAGAGGGATAGGGAGCTCGCAGATATGCGACTTACCTAGAGTTTACAGGTATTGCACTTGAAACCGAAAGACAAAGTGGGCTGTAGCGCAGGATTTGACGAGGAAAAGCGACCAGCGACTACGACAACTAGGCATCTAATAATTGGATAATTAACAAAATTGACATACACAATCTACGCCAGGCAACATTGGGTCTACTTTGGCGCTCTTGGATTGCAAGAACCCCCCGAGAATCGGTCAATGTTCGACATGAGGGCAAAACGTAAGCTTAGAATCTTTGCAATAGAACACATCAAGCTCCAGGAACAATCTCTATGGGGCCTGTGCAGTGCGTTGCAGGATAATCAGGGCATCGTCATGGTGCTGTGCAACAGCCGTGCCACCCAAGTCTATTCCGCGATTTTCGGGACCTAGCAATGCCAAGACAATGACACAGGCAAAGATACACGCCATGAAAATGGCCATAGTCTTGGCATAGTCGAAAGCGGCCGTGCCAAAGACGGTTTCGATCGGGAAGCTCTCGCCGATGGTCGTTTCGATGGTGGTGGAGGCGGACGAGGCCAAGTTGCCCAACTGATACGAGACGCCCGCGACAAAAGCACGAAACTGCGGCGGCGACAACTCGTTCAAGTGGATGGGGATCACCCCCCACGCTCCTTGGACGCCAAACTGGAGGAAAAACACGCCCGCATTGATTGCCAGCGACGATAGAAAGGCCCACGGATAGATCATGGCGCCGCCGATGATGCAGGCGATGATGATGGCGAGGCGGCGGCCGATGAACGTCAGCATGTGGCCAAAGAAGATGCCGCCCACCATGGCGCCCAAGTTGGCGACGAGATTCGTGACCGTCAGGCGGTCAGCGGAGAAGCCGTATTGCGCGGTCAACATGGTGGGGTAGAAATCCTGGGAGCCGTGGGACATGAAATTGAATCCGGCCATCATCAAGACCAAGTAGAGGATGATGAGCCAGTACTGCTGGAGCGCGATGCGTGCGTCATGCTTGAACTTGCCCATCCTCGTTGTTTGCGCGCTCTTGTGGGCCCGCGACTCCTGCTGGATCTTGAACGCGTCCGTCTCCCCGGTATACGCCCGCCACACCACAAAGATGGTGGGCGGCCCCGAGGAGAACCAGAACATGGCGCGCCAGGAAAAGGGCGAGTTTGCCGCGATGACACGCTGGAAGACCACTGCCAAGAGGTAGCCAAAGGCGTATCCCTGCTGGAAGATGCCCGAGAGTATTCCGCGGGCTTCGCGGGGAGCGTCACTGAGGGCGTCTGCGGCGCAGATACCGAACACGCCGCCCATAGCGATGCCAAAGAGCGCGCGGAGCGCCAAGAACTGCTGGTACGTGGCGACAAAGCCCGTTGTGAACTGGAGAATGACCAAGAGCGCCATGTTGGTGATGTAGGGCCAGCGGCGGCCCTTGGCGTCGCCCCACGCGCCGAACGCGAGGGCACCGATGGTGCGGAACATCAAGACGAGGGTGATCCCCCAGGAGATGTCGTGTACCAGGCGGTCAAACAGCTTAGAAATGGGGATGATGTTGAGCGAGGTCACGAAAAAGTCAAAGGCGTCCCACGTCCACGCCACGAAGCCCAAAGCGAAAAAGTTCCAGTGGCGGCGGTTCAAGAGCCCTAGTGACCGGAACGGGTTGTACACGTCCAGCCAGGTGTAGCCCACTAGTTCCAGACGGGGCACCATGAGCGAGGGGATACGCGAGGCAAAGTAGCCGCGGATGGCGGCCGCGGCAAAGCTCGGCTTCAGGGGGGGGACAGGGTCGTCGATTGAATCATGGACCCTTGCAACAGAAACGACTTGTGCATTCTTGGCGACGCAGCCGAGCGGGATCGGGTCCTCGCCGAGGCCAACGCTTGCGGTGTGAGTCATTCTGAAACGGTGAAACCCGAGAGTGAAGTGGAGGAACGGGAAGAGAGTTTACCGCACGCTGTGCTAGAACCTCGGGGCCGCGGACTCAGGCGACACGACACGCGGCCTTATAAAGAGGACGGGCGACCCTTGAAACATGACAATAGCGCATCAGCGAAGCGCATTTGAACGGCACGAAATTTTTTGATAAAGACGATATTTTCCAGGTCCACGGGATTAAAGAGACACGAGGAGAAGGAAGCAGAGGGGAGAGGGGATTGCAGTATGCCGAGTCAGAAATAATAAGTGACGCCGGGGAATGTCGACGCGAGTTCGTGGCGTTGAGTGGGCGTGTAAGGTGCCATCGGCGGAACGGGATTCGTGATGCGGTGGAGTTCAGGACGCGTATCCCGAAGGTATCTGCGTCGCTAGGCACACCGCCGAAGAAACACCGCAGAACATGCACCGGCGGAGCGTCACGAGCCTCGGCCTACGCCTTCTTATCAGGATCCATGCCGCCGTTGGACAAGTCTGCCTCGGGAGTCAAGCTCCGCAAATTTTCACGGCGTTCATCCCTGCAGACACTCCCCGCGATTGTTCAGCGCACGGCCGCGTCAAGCTCCTGAAAAATACCGCAACCGGCGGCTGGACGGACCCGCGAACGGCCTAGATTTCTCGTCGGTGCAGCCTCGGCTCTGGAAATAAATGTAATAAGATGGGCGCACAGGGCTCTTCATCGGTTAAACCAGGTCGTAAGGACTACGGATGGTTAACAAGAGGATAAAGAAGGTTGCGGGTCGCACTCTCTAGCTTGTTCTACGTCTGGATCATCTCACTATACCGGGAAAGATTCATCATAAAATTCTCTAGAGGGAACGGAACTGTTCCTACGCCACACCTTCACGTACTACTACGTCCGGATCATCTCACTATACCGGGAAAGAGTCATGACACTAGTGGGGGACGCAAATCTCTAGGGACCGATCTGTTCCCGCCACACCCTCACGTACTACTACGTCAGGATCATCTTACTATACCGGGAAAGATTTGTGACGCTAGTGGGGGACGCAAATCTCTAGGGACCGATCTGTTCCCCCACACCTCCACGTTCTACTACGCCTGGATCATCTCACTATACCGGGAAAGATTCATGACGCTAGGGTGGGACGCAGATCTCCAGGGTCCGAACTGTTCTTGCCATACCCTCACGTATACTACGTTCTCACTATACCGGGAAAGATTCATGACGCTGGGTCGGGACGCAGATATCTAGGGACCGAATTGTTCCCGCCACACCCTCACGTATACTACGTTCTCACTATACCGCGAAATATCCATGACACTAGTGGGGGTTGCAAATCTCTAGGGACCGATCTGTTCCCGCCACACCCTCACGTACTACGACGCCTGGATCATCTCACTACACCGGGAAAGACTCATGACGCTAGTGGGGGACGTGGAAGTTTCCAGGGTCCGATCTGTTCCCCCACACCTCCACGTTCTACTACGCCTGGATCATCTCACTATACCGGGAAAGATTCATGACGCTAGGGTGGGACGCAGATCTCCAGGGTCCGAACTGTTCTTGCCATACCCTCAC
>JAKTSS010000322.1:0-14607 GCA_030580355.1 Debaryomycetaceae sp. yHKB357 | reverse complement strand
AAGGTGCAATGAATCGGTCCAACGGTTCATGTGTGGTACGGTGGTATGCGGCAAGTTCCTTTCTTCGTTAACTCTCTTGCAACTGCTTGGAGTGATCTGATCCCACTAAAACCTCAGATCGCATGAACGCCATGTCGGTTTCAAGAGCTTTTTCGCTTTAAAATGCCCATATAGATTCATTAAGGGTAGCTACGGGAACACTGAGTCACTTGGTTGCCCATTCCAGGGTGTCTGTGTCTGAATACTGGTGTATTTTGAGATACATCGAACGCGTTTGGGGCAAATTTTATACGCGTGATTCGTGCCTGCATACAATTTGGACGACAAGGCGAGTGATTCCTTGCCATAGTTTACGCATCTAATCACGCACCATCGACGGTCAAGACGTCTAGGAAAGACTGCGGCAGTCACTAGAGTCTCAGCTAGAAGCCAGTACAGGTTTCAAGCAATTTACACAGCATTTAAATTTTTTATCCAATCGGGTCGCTCGGAATATGCGAAACACGAAATTCGGCCCTTTACTATGGGATTTTATTCAATCGGAAATTTTTTCTATTCCGGGTCTGCGTATATTCAAAAATTGGTTATGCGGAAAGTGAAAGGGCACTGTAACAGATCTTTACTGTACCACCTTGGCAGGCTCTAAAGTGGTTCTGCTGCCAGTGCTGTAAACCGGTAGATTCCGAGCACCACAAAACATGTTACCGAGCTAGAATGCGTGGGGGCACTGCATTGGGCAGAATCTGTGAAGCATGTTTGTCTATACGCAGATTGCATTTATATTACGTCTTTGGCAGCACGCTATTGAACTAGCCCCCTGTTCTCGCCCTTATCCCGAAGTGAAGTCACATCTGCCGCCCATCTCGCTCATCTCCTGCGGATTGAAAACCATCTCAAGCGCAATCAACGCACGGCTGCGCAACAAAAGGGCTTTCTCCCCGGCCGAAACATGGTCACCGATGTATCTCAGTTCATAGAGTTGACTGACTGGTTTTGCCGCTCCCGGTCGCCCTGACGCTTCTTGACTTGGAAACAGCGGTTGGTAGAGCGTCAAAGCCCTCCGTGAAAGCCGCCCTCGACAGGTGTGGCATTGGTCCATCGCTCAACAAGCCATTCTCACAATCACCTTTACGCAAAAAACCATGGTACAGATTAACGACACGCTTGGGGAGCCAAATCCCCAGCGCGTGGGCACGAGATTGGGAAACCCGTTCTTGTTCACGCTCTGCCTCAAAAGCGTACTACGCCACGTGAACGCGGGCATTCAGTTGCAAATGCAGTACGCCCCGCCACTGCGCGTGCGATATTGCGCATTTGCTGAAGATGCCTACGACGACTACCGCAAGCTCAAACAGGCTTTTTATAGAGTTTGTCAGGTCTCCAACTCAAAGGTGAATACAACGAGATCGATCATTCACACCACCCCGACACCCAACTGACCACACGTGTACTCTCTTCTAGGTTTGACACAAAAAAGTTGGAGAGAGGACGAGGCGGTACATGTAGGCGACTTGACTAAAGGCATTCAATCGTGGCAGGAGTTGCAATCCTGGTCCCACGCGCAGCACAGCAAGCTGCTCCACCTTCTCCCCACACAACAGCAAGCCGAAGCTACCAACACCTTCATACTCTCAGAGTTGGTATTCCGCAACCTCCATCAACCGATGAAAGACGCCGACTACCGCCGCCTCACGTCACTTGTCAACCAGGGCATTCGAGGTGTCGACATCACCCACTTGTAATTGTCAAAGGACAAGGGGGGACTCAGACCCTTCGATGCTAGAGAGTAATCCCAGGGCCTTTTTGCGTCAACAGTTTGCCAGTGCCTTACCTACACGGTCGACCAGCATCATGCTTTTTTCAGTGACCGGCTCCAGAAAATGGCAAACAGCCTCTTCCTCGGCCTTATCGCGGCACGGGCCATGGCTATGCTTGGTGAACCTAACATTAGGTGGTGTTTCGGGAGAGGTGATTCGCCGCAGGCCAACAAAAACGACGAGTCTTGCATACCATCAACGCCAACTGTGGAAGGCACGGTTTGCCAACATAGTGACCTCGGGGCTAGGCGACGCGGTCACTATCCCCACGTCAGCGAGTAATTACCCACCGGAAACAATACCAACAAGCGTCCAACAACTATTTCCAAGGCCCGACGGAAAGCAGCTACAAGCATCGTCTTCCGGGCAATGGAGCAAGAAAAAACAAGCGTAAATGGTCGTTTTGTAGCCACGGGTCTGGGACCAGCTTGGCTTCGACAGGAAACACTGGCCCAAGTATCGTAAATACCTCAGGAAGCCCCATCTTTGTTTACCGGCGGCATGAATCAGCTTCAGAAATTTTGTATTGGCTCAAAAAGGCACAGAGTGAGCAGCCCGGACTGATGCAATATATCTGGAGACGCATTGGCCACAAAGAAGGTAGAAGATTGCTTTCTCGCATGCGTCCATGCACTGTGAGCATGGCGGAACAATGAGATCAACCGGGCGACAACATCATTGGATATCCATGATGGTGAACCATAGCATTTCATGGCACGCGACATTTATGGTCAAGGGATTCCTCACTTTCATGAACAAAATCTGGAGGGCTTGACTACCAGAGGACGATACCCGGTACCTCGCGTATGTGTGAGGGACTCGAAATACGGTGTCCGCTACTAACGCATCACGGTTGATGGGTAGACCTATTTCATGACCGATCAGCCCACACTAATACGGATTCAATCATCAAGCGGGTATAGTTGACGTATCAATCATGCCCTCCACGTCGGGGGGAGATTCTTCCTTGGAGTATAGCCAGTGTAGGGAAAAAATTCATCCAGTTTTTCAAATAGATCAACAATTCCTGTAGTAACTTCAATTAAAAATGTGTTTCATCGAGATGGAGGAAAGATATCGCCAAATTTGAAAATGTATACCATTATACTAATGGGGCGTTTTGTTCGAACCAAAGCTCTGGGGGAAAACTTGGAAGACGGCGACATTAAAGGATGTATTGAAAAGTGTATCGTAAAGGCCACTTGAATGCAGCGCGAGACCTGGCAAAGCACATACGAATTGTCGTTCGCGAAGGGCTATGAGGGTGGCATATTTTATGAGGTCTCTTCCTTTTTATGCATTTGTGTGAGGTCCTGTGACAAGTGCAGATTGGCACACGATATAGCGAAGAATTGATGCAGGGGTCGTGCAGAGACGGCGCTGTTGACACAATCTCGGGCGATTGATTGGGCAAGAGCTTTGGAACCACCCGCAGGTATCAACGAGTAAAAAATCGACGAGGGATATTCTGAACATCAGTGTGATTTGGTACTCCATCTACTGATTGACCGTTTGCACTTTGAAGTTAGATTCCAAGCATCAGTGTGACATGGTTGCTTCATCTGCGGATTGAGCATTGGTCTTCATGTTTTTAACATCAGTGTAATCTAGATACTCCAAACATCAGTTTGATCTGGAACTCAATCTGCTGATTGACCGATGGCACCTTGAAGATGGATCTTCGAAACATCAATACGATCTGGACACTGCTGATTGGGCACTGGCACTTTGAAGATGGATCTCAAAAGATCAATATGATCTGAATGCTCCATCTGCTGATTGATTATTATTCCTATCATTGTGCCGAGGTTCCTTGACACTGATCAAGGTGAATACCTGGAAGGAAGGAAGGAAGGAATCATACCACTCGAAAGAAACGAGCAATTGATTTCTTTTTCTCAACAAAGCCGAACTCATTTCACGCAGTGAAACTGTTGCTCGAGTGTGCAAATCTGTACATCCTCGGCCCAGTTTTTACCATCATATCGGTAGGACAGGTATTCGAATGGACAATACCCGGACCGACTTCATAGCCAGCAGTGCTCATTTACGAAGCTTATCAGGGAGGGCACGATAAAGCGGTGACGAGGGGCGAGGTTTTGCGTGTTACGGGTAAATGCCTGGTCGGAGCGGAGTTGCATACAAGATCTGGGAATGTTACGGAACTTCATAAGACGATCAGATCGAATAGAAACGATCGGTCAATGCAGCATCACCAAGAATATCAGAGCAACGCCACGTATTTTCAGAATTACGTTGCCAGATCTGTGTTGCGCCAAGATCTGATGAATAACAGCAGTAGGGGTCACGTGCGTGAAAGTTTCCACCGGCGTGAGTGAAGAATCTGAACCGAGTGGCCAGCTAAGACCGATGGATTTGAGTGAACTCCCGTCCAGGATCCGGTATCATGATTTCAGCCGCGCAAGCGGTGGGTGACTCCTAAGTCTTTTTTTATACTGTGTACAGCATTATAGTGAACGCACACTGACATTCAACAAAAAAAAAGTGAAGAAGCAGGGTGGAAGAGCGCAGTTCAGAGCGGATCAAGGGCGAATCCCGGAAGCGCAAAGGGACTTCGGGAAAAAGACTCAACAAGACAAGAATAGGATGCGACTCGAAAAAACAGGCTGATTTTTTCTGCGCCCTGGAGATTATTTTCGCAGTCTTTCCGCCATTAGACGAGAATTCCTTGTAGCATTTTAAGGCGGCCACCAGCTTTTCGCTGCGACTGACGAGGGTGGCGGATTATTGACGTTTGTGCGTACGAGATGATTGCACCGAAGACGATACTGCCGAAGACAGTTGACAGCCGCAACATCGGAAGTTGCAGAGGATGTCTCGGCACTAGGGACGGTTGCCGCCGTTTGAGGGAGCAGCGTTCAAACGCACAGAAGCGTGCAGCCCCCTGAAGTCCTGCAGAATACACTCAGGGGAAGGTCGTCTCGAATTCAAGCGTGAAAAGTAGGGGCGCAGTTGATGAACCGAAGGGCAGTCGCCGCAAGGGGAATGCAACACTAGTCATGGAGTTAAGTGGAACAGTCGGGAGGGTTGCATGACAAGAACGGAGGTTGCCGAGTGTAGCTTGCACAAGATGAGATTTAGCGAGCACAGTAGACGGAGTTTACGAGAGATTACGAGGGGCAAGCCCGCGAGTCACTATAGTCCTACTCACGCCGCCGCTTGAGAGAATACTAAGCGCCGAGCACCGAATGCAGACTGCCGAGTGCCGAGATCCCCAGAAATTCGGCGGAGATGGAACAGAGCTGGAATCAGCACTAGGCATCGCCCAGCGCAGTTTCAGGCAGCCATTTTTGCACCCGGGAGGTTATCTTGCTTTTTTTTTACCAATCAATCTGATCTTTCTGCGCTAAAATATTTCGCCGCGCTGGAAAATACCGCCTGGCTGCCAAACGCTTTCAGATGCTGCCTTCCTTGCACCGTGGAAAAAACATCGCAGTCGGTATAAAAAGCCAGCTCCCGCGGTGTTTTCTGCTCGGCACACGTCTCTGCGATGCCGTTCGAGCTCTTTGACCTTGGCGACGACCAATTGCTCAAGAGGCATGCCGTCCATTCCCACTCCCACTCCCCCGGCGTGTGCGAAGCCCTGCCCGTGGACACCACCGCCTACCACGCCGCCCGCATCTCTGCCGTCTTCGTCGTGCTCATCACCTCCGCCATCGGCGCCTTCTTCCCGGTCCTCTCCTCCCGCTACTCTGCCGTCCGCATGCCCCCCTACTGCTTCTTTGTCACCAAGTTCTTTGGCTCCGGCGTCATCGTCGCCACTGCCTTCATCCACTTGTTGGCCCACGCGTCCCACGCTCTCGGCAACGAGTGCTTGGGCGGCGTCTTTGCAAAGTATCCCATGGCCTTTGCTATCGCCCTCATCTCCCTTTTCCTCATGTTTTTCGGCGAGATCATATCGCACGCCTACCTCGATAGGAAGCTACGTCAAATTAACTCCCGCATCCACAGCCACGCCGGTCCTGCCGACAAAGCAGGCGATACGGAGAATACCAGCGCATGTTCGTCAAAGATTCAAAGTGACATTAGAGTAACGACGCGCGATTCCACTAGTGACATCAAAGTAACGTCGCACGATTCCACTAGTGACATCAAAGTAACGACGCGCGATTCCAATAGCGACATTGAAAAAAACATCCAGAAAGGCGTCACGCCTGACCATACAGGAGGCACGGGCGCCGCACCGCCGCTGGCAAACTTTTACTCCCAGCTCCTCTCGGTGCTCGTGCTAGAGTTTGGCGTCTTGTTCCACTCGGTGTTTGTGGGCTTATCTCTAGCGGTTGCGGGCAAGGAATTCGTCTCGCTATACGTTGTCATTGTCTTTCACCAAATGTTCGAAGGCCTAGGGTTGGGGTCGCGCATAGCGCTCGTGGACTGGCCCCGGTCGCGACGGTACACGCCCTGGCTCCTCTGCCTAGGGTTTACCCTCGTGACGCCCCTAGCTATCGTGATTGGTCTCGCTGTGCGCGGCACCTACCAGCAGGGTCTGCGCGTGTCTCTCATTGTCAATGGCACCTTCGACGCCGTCTCGGCAGGCATTCTCTTCTACACCGGCTTGATTGAGTTGATGGCCCACGAATTCTTCTACTCGGGCCAGTTCGAAGGCCCCGACGGCGCCCGCAAATCGATCGCAGCTTTCCTCATCATGGCGACCGGCGCGGCGCTCATGGCTTTGCTAGGCTTGTGGGCTTGAGCGGCTTTCCCTGACCATATCGGCTGTTGCAAAGCCCTAATCTGCTATGCGCTTTTCGTAACGACTGGTGCAAACTCCTAGTTGTGCTATGCTTTTCTCATAACCACTGGCACGGACTTTTGGAGTTGGGTACCACTTCTGACACAGACTTTTGGAGTTGGGTAATAATCCTGACACGGACTCAAAATTCCGCTATGCTCTTCTCATAGCCACCGTCGCAAATCTACAGCAATGCTAGGCATGGAGAGGTTTCTCCTTTTGTAACGCCAAAGCGACTTTACAGCAACGCTTTCGGACGGGCACTCTTGACGATACCCAACACCCAATCCGCCTAAACTTGCAAAAACCCAACACCCAATCCGCCTTAACTTGCAAAAACCCAACGCGCGAAACCTCCTTTAAAACGTTAAATCCATCGAGTTTGGCGTCGAATTGTAGCACATTTAAAAGTAGCACGTTGCCACGCCGCACCGCTCGAGTATAAATATTGGCATAGATTCTTTTTATGGTTGAGAACACCCTTCACAAGTCGTGCGAACCAAATCTCGTCGCGCAGAATAAGCATTGCGTGAATCGGTAAGTAATGTGGCCCACTTTAGTGATTTACGGCACACTACTTGCGACCACCTTGTTCAACCGCATTTTTGCTACAAGCACATGGGCAACGCCACATGACTCGTTTTTGTTGTGGAGAGATAGTGCCACGTTTGATAATGAGGATTTTACAAACCCTCGCATAGTGGATGTAACGGAAAACGCGAAAAGGGTGCGCGAATTGACGCGCGACTCGTTTCCTGACTTGAATGCGCGTGACATCCTCGGTCTTGAGCGGCTTCACCGATTGAGCGTGCTGGCGATGAAGGCGACCGCGACGCCCGAACAGTTGGAATGGGCGGAGAAGTGGGATCTGTGGTGGAGCATGTACGCCACCACGCTTACGGGCAGCGACCAGCGTAGCAGCGCCGACCGGCTCTACGCATACACTATAGACCGCAAGTTGGGGTTCTTGAAGAGCACACCGGAAATATACCAGTTTGAGCTGGACTTTGATCTCGAGTACCGGTCGAGCGATGCGTTCCGAGACTCGCAGCCGCAAAAGCTGTGCCCGAAATTGCCGCCGAGGCCTTTGAAATGCGACTCTTCGCTTTAAAGTGCGTTCTTGACTTTGAACAAACTTCGATTCAATGATTAGTAGTAGCCAGTAATTTACCGTTGTCACATGTATGGACCATCACTCGGAATGTGTATGCACGGCCAAATGGTTTGAGAAGATTGTACACGTAGTGTGATCAACGAGTCGCAGTATGAGCAAGTGCGTGAATTCTGCTCTTTGAAAGTTTGACTCTTTGAAATCTGCTTCAATGGCCTCTTTCTGGGGAACCGCCCCTTTATAGAATTTCCTCATAAGGCATAAGATGTGTTTCCTGAACAGGCCACAATCCCACATGGGATTCACCTGATCTCAACCCCGCACAAGCAACACATGTACTTATTCAGTCACACTTGTGACGTCACGGCAACAGTCTCCTCATTTTCACAGTCACCTGGTCTCACTGTGAACCCCACACTTGTGTGTTAATGCGGAGTTCCGCGCATGCCACTCTTCTTTCTGGGTATTCATCAAGTGAAAACCGTAATTCCGAAGGACTTGCTTCTGCGGTCCCTTTGTCACATCGACCACCAGCAGTATCTGGCAGCTATAGTCCGAGTGAGAAAATGCAGAAACACTCCCTTTTCCGGCACAACTGGGCCCTTGTTTTTTGTGCTGGACTCTCCGTAGTCGAGGCGAACGGCTGTTTCCTTTAACTTGGTGCCCTAATTCATACAACTTGAAGATCTCGATCACCAGCGCTCCCCCATCCTGTTGTATCAATAGGAGACCTCGGTTGGATCCAGACGGTTCTACTGCACGCGCTTAGTCATCAACTGTCAATAATCACGCGACAGGCAATCCCTTGGCCGGTATCAAGGGAAGCTGCACACCGGGATTACACTGCTTTGCCACCATGTTCAAAAGTATTCTACGAACACAGCACAGGCTGCTCGCCGTATCTCGAGCATGTCGGTCAAAACTAGGAGAAACAGGCCCGGGACCCGTGCGCCTTCCGCCGGCGGAACAGCAGGAGTTTGAGCGGTTGCAGCGGATTGCCCTGGCCCAGCTGGCGATCGACAGCTATAACCTGGGGGCGAATACGAAGCTGACCACAGATATCGGCCTGTTCCAGATGAACAAGATCGTGCCGGAGTTCGAGGGCGACGTCAACCCCGTGACGGGCGAAGTTGGCGGGCCCAAGCAGGATCCGCTCCGCCATGCGAATGAGTGGGCGTACAATGGCCGCGTCACGGATTTCTAGAGTGCTGGGAGCGTGAATTTTTGGCTTGATCCTTTTTGATTTTCAGCTCATCGTTCTGAGTATGTTTGATCCACTTGATTTTCTATCCCCACTACATACTCCCGTCGTACTGCGTGCTATTACCGATAATGACCAGCTGTGTAGTTCTCCGTATCACCAAAGTACGACTAGGCCTGTCTCACAAGGTGGACCTGATTTAGATGCGAAAACTGACTTGGAAGCACCCAACCTGGAAGCACCCAACCTGGAAGCACCCAACCTGGAAGCACCCAACCTGGAAGCACCCAACCTGGAAGCACCCAACCTGGAAGCACCCTACCTGGAAGCCGAACCGGATCTGACTGAGGATGATTCCCTAATACATATTCTAGATCTTCCCCCGCTAACCCTCTCCCCTCCATCCTGTGTGCTCTCGCTTATCCTCCGCGTGTTTCTGCCTGCCCCTCTATGCAACTTTTCGTCTGCCGCCGCCGTCGCGCCGGTTTCTGCCAACGATATCACGGATCTGGCCTTGGATTGGCTCCACAACCACTGGCCGGTGCTCGGTGCTCGAGAAAAGATCATATCTCTCGCACAACAAGCTTCCCATCTCCGCCAGCACTTTATGTCGCAGTATAACTCTTACATGACGCAAATCATTTCTAGCACGCTTGTATGGATGCGACCCGGTGACGCTGAATCTATTAAGGCATTAGCCTCACGACGTCTCGCCGAGAACTGTGGCCGCCTGGCCCAGCCCGACGGGCTACGAAAAATCACCGTGCCGGGATTGACGCATGCTCTCTGCCTCGCGGAGCCTTCGCTAACCAGCGACAATTTAGGCCACAAGACGTGGGGTTCATCTCTCGTGCTCGCACGCCGCCTAGCGCAGCGGCCTGATCACTACTTGTCTGACACCATCCTCGAGCTAGGCGCCGGCACGGGCCTCGTCGGGCTCGTGTGCGACGCTCTCGGCTACCCCACGCTTTTGACTGATTTACCGGAAATCGTCCCGAATCTCGCCCATAACGTCGAAATGAATTCGGCAAAGCTGAAGGTGGCGCCGCTCGACTGGTCAAATCACTCTCAAGTTTCCGACACCGTCGCAAACCAAACATTCTGCACTATAATCGCCAGTGACCCCGTATACTCGGCATCACACCCTCTGTGGCTTGTCAGCACCGTGTGCAAATTCTTGCACGTCAAAAGAAACGCACGTGTCTTGGTACAAGTACCGCTCCGCGATCGCTTCGAGCTGGAGCGCGCGTTGCTCTGGTCCTGCTTTGAAAATGCCGGGTTCTCTGTCGTTGAACAGGAGACTGAATCGGGGCGAGACGACTTTGGGGAAATGATGTATGTGTTCAAGATGTTCAAGAGACTGCTGGACAAGCACGATGATTGCGTTTAGCTCTTTCCCAGGTGGGCGCTGGGGCGACGAAGCCTAATCAGCGTGAAAGCTCTGATTTTGTCTTTCGATTGGGTGATATTTTGAGATGATTTTGTTTTGGCCAAAGGTTGGTTTAACAAAGACCTGATAATGAAAACCGGTGTTTTGGTGTTTGTGGGTCTCGTGCTTGGAGCGACGCCTGAGAGATCTCAGAAGGAAATTTAATAAATCAAGAAAACTTGCATGTCAAAACTGGAGGAGTAACGTGACAATGCCTAGCCATGGAAATTGAAAAAAAGGAAGTGAGTGGCCGATGCGGATATTATGAGAAGACCTGGCGGGGAGGTTAGTGAGGATGTGGATATGACGAGGACATCTCGATGGAAGAGGAGAAGGTTTGGGTGGAAGACGAGGCTGGGTAGATGATGAGGTTGGGTGGAGATGAGGTTGGGTAGAAGATAAAGTTGGGTGGAGATGAGGTTGGGTGGAAGATGAGGTTGGGTGGAAGATGAGGTTGGGTGGAGATGAGGTTGTGTGGAGATAATGCGGGGTGGAAGATGAGGTTGGGTGGAGATGAGGTTGGGTAGAAGAGACTTTCGAGACCTCATTTCACACATGATAACAACAGGTTTGAAAACACATTCCGCCCATGATAAGAAGAACTTTGGAGTGGCCCCGCACATGACGACAACATATTGTATTTCCTCCACATGAAGAGGCCTCACTCTGCAAATGAAATTAAGAATTTTGAGAATTCACTTTAGCACGACGATAAGAACGATGCGAACCCGATGGCAAGAGCGTTGCGAAATCATTCCGCTCATGATGACAAGAACGTGGGGAACGCGACATCAAAGATGACGGAAAACAATTTGCACATGATAACAGGAACGTTCAAAACTCGCACCGTACACGTTTACAAGAGCTCACAGGCTTTATCCATTCATGTAGACCAGAACGCGTGCCGACGATCTCTACTAGGTTGAAACAGTAAGATATAGGGCATTGACAGAGACGAATCGATCATTTTAGATAAAGGACGAAACTAGCGGGCGCCAGACAGTCTTTGCAATGAATAGACGCGGATAGCAGCGCTCTAGAAACCTACCCTCTATTGTCTACAAATACTGTTCCAACTTTAGCAATTTCTGCACCGCCTCGTCCAAGATGGCATCGTCCTTGCACACCGCGAACCGCAAGCATGATTCGAGGCCGTGGCCGCGCTGCATGTTCACCGGAACAAACTCGGTAGGCGGAATCCCCACCACCCCGATCTCGCGAATGAGCCAGTATGCAAGATGAAAGTCGCGCGGCTTCTGGGCAATCTGGGGCGGGAAGTCGTACTTGGCGGGGACCTTGACCTTGCTAAAGTTGACGAGCAAAAAGTAGCCGCCTTGGGATACAGTGTAGGGGAGGCCCAACTGGTCAAAGACCTTGCAGAAGCGCAGGTACTTTAGCTTATAGTGCTGGCGCGTATCCTCAAAGTAGGAGTTGTTGGCAGCCAACAGCAAGCCGTCGGACACGGCCTGCTGGAGCGGGGAGGGCGAGCAGAAGCAGATGCGCACGTGGGCACTGGTGACGTATTTCAAGAGGTTCGCCGGAGCATGGACGTACCCAATGCGCCAGCCGGTCGCGGCAAACGCCTTGCCCGCCAGGCCAACGGTAAAGGTGCGTTCAGCCAATTCTGGGAGCTGGGACAAGGCAGCGGGGCGCGGGAAGGACGGGCCAAAGTAGAGATTGTCGTACACCTCGTCCGAAACCAAAAGGAGATTGTGTTTGATCACAAGTCTGCCCAAACGTGCCAATTCATCCTCCGTAAAGACCTTTCCAATGGGGTTGTGCGGCGTATTGATAACAATCATCTTTGTTTTGGAGGAAACTGTCTTCTCCAAGCCGTCCCAGTCGATTTCCCATTCGTCGCCCGAGACGTTACGCTCGTTCATGGCGGGAGGGAACTTCAACGAAACATACTTGACCTTGGCGCCGGTCATTTCAATGTTGGGCACGTACTGGTCAAAGAAGGGCTCGAACACGATAACCTCGTCACCAGGACAGAGGAAACCAAAAAAGACGGCAAACATGCCCTCGTTGGCGCCGGTGGTGATCTGGACCTCGTCGATAGATACCGGACGATTGAAGGCCTTGGAGTAGTACGCCGCGACGTTTTGAAGGAGATTTGGGTTGCCGCGTGCAGGAGCGTACTGGTTGAACGACTGTAAGGCAGTGCTGACAGCATTGGACACGAAAGACGGGGGGTTATAAGAGAAGAAGCCTTGGCCTAGATTTGTGACGGGTTTGCCTGAACTCAGCAGGGCTTCGGCGGCGGTCTCATTGATGAGCAGCCATACGTCCTTGGTGCCTGGAGGACGGTAGAAGTAGGGGTTGTGAAGCGACTCTGCCATTGCTTTCGTGTAGACTGATCTGCGTAGTGAAGCTGTTATCTTCATTTCGCAGCTTGTTCAGGGCCCGGATCCACGGCGCCCCTTTGTGTCACAAATCATGTGATATGACGTCATGGACTCGCACCCCGTGACTAAGCATACATCACATGACCCGATTCGGACTCCTGCATGCGGTGCAGCTACCCACGGCCGACAGTGATCCCCGGGTGGAGGATGGCGTGCGGCTACCGCCCGAGCGCGCTCCATGCCGACGCCGTATAAGTAGCGGCATGGCCCCGAACTTTTCACTCGGAGGGTGAAAGTTTTCGACAATGTCTTTTGCAACCAAAATCCACGCGCGCTCCGTCTACGACTCCAGAGGCAACCCCACCGTCGAGGTCGACCTCACCACCGACAAGGGCACCTTCCGCTCCATCGTCCCCTCCGGTGCTTCGACCGGCGCCTACGAGGCCATTGAGCTCCGTGACGGCGACAAGTCCCACTGGCTCGGCAAGGGTGTTCTCAAGGCCGTCGCCAACGTCAACGACTCCATCGCCAAGCAATTCATTGACGCGAAGATCGATCTCCAGGACCAGAAGGCCGTCGACAAGTTCCTCAACTCCCTCGACGGCACCCCCAACAAGTCCAAGCTCGGTGCCAATGCCATCCTCGGTGTTTCTCTCGCTGCTGCCAAGGCCGCCGCCGCCGCCAAGGGTGTTCCCTTGTACAAGCACTTGGCCGAGATCTCCGGTTCCAAGCACGACAACTTTGTGCTCCCCGTCCCCTTCCAGAACGTGCTTAACGGTGGTTCCCACGCTGGCGGTGCTCTTGCCTTCCAGGAGTTCATGATCGTCCCCACCGACTTCCCTACCTTCTCTGAGGCCCTCCGTGTCGGCTCTGAGGTCTACCACAACCTCAAGTCGCTCGCCAAGGCCGAGTACGGCCAGCTGGCTGGTAACGTCGGTGACGAGGGTGGTGTTGCTCCTGACATTTCTACCCCCCGCGAGGCTCTTGACTTGATCACCAAGGCCATTGCCAAGGCTGGCTACACCGGCAAGGTTGGCATTGCCCTCGATGTCGCTTCCTCCGAGTTCTACAAGGACGGCAAGTACGACTTGGACTTTAAGAACCCCAACTCTGACAAGTCTAAGTGGTTGCTGGGCGAGCAATTGGCTGCTCTCTACGAGGAGCTCATCAACGAATACCCCATCGTCTCCATCGAGGACCCCTTTGGCGAGGACGACTGGGCCGCCTGGAAGCACTTCTCCGCCAAGGTTGGCAACAAGATCCAGATTGTCGGTGATGACTTGACCGTCACCAACCCCATCCGCATCAAGCAGGCCATTGACGAGAAGTCGTGCGACGCCTTGTTGCTCAAGGTCAACCAGATTGGTTCCCTCTCCGAGTCCATCAACGCCGCCAACGACTCGTTCAACGCTGGCTGGGGTGTCATGGTGTCCCACCGTTCCGGTGAGACCGAGGACACCTTCATTGCCGACCTCTCCATCGGTTTGCGCTCTGGCCAGATCAAGACCGGTGCCCCCACCCGTTCCGAGCGTACCGCCAAGTTCAACCAGATTTTGAGAATCGAGGAGGAGTTGGGCTCCAAGGCCGTCTACGCCGGCAAGAACTTCCACACTGCCCACTTTAACTAGATTGTGTGTTTTGTTGTATAGTGTTATTTAAAGACTGTCTGTATCTTTATCGTACCTCCCCTCGTAAATTGTGACTTTCTCGATGATTTGTACGAATCTAGGGGTTCGCTCTGAGAGTCTACGTGGCCAGATTGTGCATCAAAAGTAACTACTGCTCATGTCGTTCTCCGATGGTTTGAAGGGCGGCCCGCTGGCATCCTGTTGTAAGGATTTTCGATCCTGTTGAACCTTGATACACCTACTTTTCTTTTCGAACCTTGTACAAATCGCATCGGAGAGTTTCGTGCTTCAAGCTCGTCTCGACATGGTACCGCCAATGT
>JAKTSS010000321.1:0-10433 GCA_030580355.1 Debaryomycetaceae sp. yHKB357 | reverse complement strand
GGCAACTTCATCTGTGAATACTTTCGTCTCTATGATGTGCAAGAGCCGTTACGAACAGTGGTCCCATTCAAATGAATAATTTCGATAGGTCTCTCCTTCTAGATTTGCTTATTTCTTGAAACTGATAATTTTTTGATACTTTTATATTCAAGTCTGTAACAAATGACAGTATTGCAGCAGCCTAAGCGACAGTTGTTTTTAGAAAGTGTCCTCACATTTTGAACCTCCTCCAAACCTAGTTTTGGCTACTTTTTGATCGGAATCCATATGCAATCTTAACAAATCCAAAGCCAACATCTCTACTTCTTGTGTTAATGTACGAGCCTAAAACAATTAGTTTGCAGATTAATTGCGCTGCCTGCAGCACATTTTGGGTGCAAAAAAAAGGCTGCCTAACAGAAAAAGCCCTGCTCCATGTCCGCTTCGCAGCAAATGAAAGCACCGCAGAACCCCCAGAACGCTACCCCTAAACGCTTTCCAGTATCTGCCGCCGTAAACCGCGGCTTGTTCCGTGGCCAGGCTGACGGGCGGGCGAAACGGTGCCCGAATCACCCGTTTCCGAACCACAACAAGAACCGCGTTTGCAACTACTGCAAGACTTTGCCCTACGTGGAGCTGCCACTCCACAAAAGCACCATCTTTCACGATGCAGCCGACCGGCACCAAAAGTACTTGCCCGGCGCCTTGTCCAGCGGAACCACTTACCGCAGCACCCTAGGGTCACAACATAATCCGTCCGTGAACCACAATGTGACCCCACCAAGCAAGCTTGAGCAGCTGCCATTGGAGCGGGCATTGGTCGAGAAGCTGGCCCGTGCATACGGCAAGAATGCGTCACCTCCCAACAACGAAAACGAGGGTATGGACAACGAGTCAGACCAGTCGGCGCACGCCAAGCCCCGCGGATGGGAACGCATTGGTAGACGCGTCCGTAACATGATGTAGTTTGGTTCAATTATTGCTAATCCCCACCAGACTAGTTTTTTTTCTTTTCAATTTTACCAACACCTACAAAGACGCGCTGACCAGCCAGCTACGTAGATTGTCGCGATAGTCTGTTTCACTGAGCAACCCGTTCACCGAGCGTTCCTCGGAATCGCTATCCGAAACGGACACCTTCGTAAAGGTGTCGCTCTCATTCTCGTCAGTCACATTGAGTTCACCCGCGAATATCGCATTCACGCGGCTCTCAGGATCATAATTAAGCAAGCTCTTGAGCGAAGTGTCCCACGCAGACTCCAAAATTTTGCAGTATAACTTCGTCACCAACGGGTCCGTGGTTTCGGGATGCGGGACCGTATCGTGGTGCGCGGTCTTCACGGTCGAATGGGTAGTAACAGATCGCAGCGTGCCTGACGATGCTTCGTGTGAGCGGTCGCTACCTTTGGTAGGTGTTTTGACATCGGTATCGCCTACAGGCTGTGCCGATTTCCGCTCTATAGGGCTCAAGTCTCCAATGCGTGACCCCACAAGGGAGCTTGAAGAGTGTTTGTGTGGGTGCCCTGACTCACCAATATTAAGTGCCGTGTGGAAGTCGATCGACTTCGGAAGAGCCGATAGTTCCATTACAAGCGATAGTATGGAATTGACTTTGGAGTGTCGAAGCAAGTACTTTGATTGAACCGGTTTCGATTTTGTGATAAACTCGGACAAGTCAATGCAAATACGCCCTAGTTCTGATACGGTCTGTCCCTTTGCTACTTTCAGAGAATCATGTCGCACAAAGACGCGTAGAAGCAAGAATTTTGGCGCGAGACCTGCTGCCTTTCTCGCGGCAGAGAAACGCAAATTACAAGTCAAGCTAAAGTTGAAGTTGCATTTGAAGTTCACTAGTTTGCGGGACGCAGTGGTGGCTGAAATCGAGTTTGAGCCCGAGAAGAGGCCGCTCTTATTTGAGCCAGTTCCCGCGGTAGAGTCCAGGGCCATGTCTGACAGAGGCAGACGCAGTGACGGAGACCACTTTGAGGAATCCTTGAGAAGTAGTTCTACGTAGCAAGTTCCGGTCGTGTGAGGCACGTTCGCTAGCTCGTTGATCTGGAGCTTGAATGCATACTTGTCTGTTTGTTCCATCATGATGACCAGTTACAGCCTCTCACTCAACTCGGAACTGAGCAGTCGTTCAACCTTTCAGGATCAACTTTTGTAGGCGTGGAATGAGAATTTGTTGTAGTGCATCTATCGTAATAGATTGCTTGTCACCCGGCTTTCGATCACGGGTCACATGATCGAGCCCTCAAGCCCTTACTAATCCAACAAGCCTTCCTCTGGGAAGGTTTATCTGGGGGACTCCAAATGGTCGCAAGGAGGTAGACACTGCCAAGGACAAGCGGCTATAAGTGGAAATTGAGATGTGGCTCCGTTGAAATAAGGAGCTGCTGCAGGGGCTCGCTCCAGAACATGTCTCCAGTAGAGAAGAAACATTCAACGTGAACAGGCGCCATGCTTATAGAACATGAAGCTACCCGATCACCGGATTGGGTTTGCAATAATATTACAAGCATCCTGGCTTAACAGATCACATAGATCCCTGTGCGCTACCACGACGTATTCTATTGTCTTACAAATTCCGTGATAAGAATGGAAACATCCATCCAACAATACAAGACGCATCGTAGAGACTAACCACTGTTGTAATCATGTGGATCGACGCCATACAACGCTCTTGCATACAATACTGGGCATCCCACGTGCTCCAGTCGAGTTAAACCGAGACGAATAACAAAGCCCACAGGTTCATAATTGCACGGTTCCTGCAAATGTGTAAACCACTCGGTGCAGGTGCGTTGTGTCAGGAGCGCAAAATTATCTCTTTGGCTGATTTGCCTGCGAGAACTTCAACCTGGCTCTGGGCCCGAAAATGCTGCAAACAGGGCATATGCTCGCTACTCTGGTCGTGCGAGACTGCGACCAGAATCAGCAGAAGACTGAGAAGTTAATGTCACACTGAAATCTATCTAGCTTTGACCATCGCTGGTTTCGAAACGCATTCGGTCTCTTATTGTGCAGGTGAATTGTTAGCAAGTCGGTCACATTTATACCAAAATAGTCTTTTCCACGGATTTCGTGTGGTCTAGAACGCCGTTAACGTCTGATGCGGCTTCTGGCTCGAGAAGGATTTAAATAAGACGCATTGCCCAAGTCTAAAGATGCTACACATAATCGGAAATGCTAAAATTTACCGGCGTCCTTCTCGCATTCTTGTCTCTCTCTGCCGGCTTTTCGATTGTTCGCCACGATTGCAGGCAGTGCCTGGGAACCCAAGGAATAACCTTTTCTGAGCCTGCGAGTACAGATGAAGCCTTGAATTTTTTCAGAACGAGTCTCCACTATTGTGGCGCCATTAATGAATATGATACATTGTCAATTAAAAAGCTGGGCTGCAGTCTTAGAGGGCTGATTGAGGTATGCACTGGTTATGAATACAATCTCAGGTTTTGGCGCTACTGCGGAAAAGGGCCAAATGTCTACGTAGATAGGGGTGCTCGCTGCTTCAACGGCATTTGCGCCACGTCCGACGTGCGCAAATTGACTTGTGGAAAACAAGTTAAATGTGTTTACGTGTGTCCATATAATTGTTGATAGAACTATGGGTCGTTTGGTATTAGTGTCTGCATTCCGTGATTTTTTTCAATCTATTGGTACTCGGAAGTTTCTCTTATCCTTGATATTTGCTGAACACGAGATGTTTCGAGTGTACTTCAAAGGCGGTTCAAAAATTTATTCAACTGCATTCTACGTTTGCTGCACTAGCAATATAAACTGCTCGGTTTAAAATTATCACCCACTAGGAAGAACGACAGACGGCGGCACATAATTTCAGAGTCTCATACCAGAGTGGGCCAATTTTTGCGCCTTCAGTGGCGGGGTACGCATCATCTATTGTATAATAATTATACTTTGAAAAAGAACTTCAACGGCGGCCTGAGCAACGCGCAGCCCTTTCCTGACGGCAATTGACGACTTAACGGAAACACTCTTGGTATCTTTAAAGAATTGATGGTTGTATTGTTTACCGAGGCTGTTCGAGATTAATTATTTTTGAACACATTGAGCGATCAGGTCGATTCCTGAGGCTCTAAAGGATCACAAAGGATTTCGCTGTTCTTTTTGAAAGCGTGATATCTAGATACTGACGAGCAAAGTTGGAAATATATTTGAATTCTACACCCAGGAAGTGCATGAAAAAAGTAAGCCCTGCAAGTCTGTTCAGGGGTATACGAAGTGGTGGCAAAAAACCGGAAAGACCTCTTGACATTTGTCGATTTCTGATCGCCGGTTTGTTCCACACACAATACATTGTGATGGTAGATTGTACAGGGAACCATAAAGATAAACGTGGCCAACCGGGTGCTTTTCACAAAGTCTAAAATTGCATGATGCCTGATACGAATCCTTGTCCTGGAAATCTATAAATTAACAGCCCTACCTGCGCTCCATCGTTTGCAGCACTTTTCACTTCTTGGTCGGAAATGCTTAATCTCGTCAGCGTCCTTCTCGCACTCTTTTCTCTATCGGCAGGCTTTTCGCTTATTTCTCACAACTGTCGGCAATGCCTGGGAAGCCAAATAATCACCTTTTCTGAGCCTGCGAGCACAGATGAAGCCTACAAGTTTTTCAAGTTGAGTCTCCATTTTTGCGGTGTCGAATCTGAATTCAATACTTTAGCGATCAAAAAACAAGGCTGTATAATCAGAGGCTCAGTTCAGGCATGCACAAGTTATGAATACGATCTTAGATTTTGGCGTTACTGCGGCAAAGGACCAAATGTTTATGTGGACCGTGGTGCGCGCTGCCTAGAAGGTATTTGTGCAACATCCGACATTCGCAAATTGACTTGCGGACAACAGGTCAAATGCTATTACGTGTGCCCCACCGGGTGCTGATTGAAGTTGAAATCCTTTCATGTAGTTCCTCAACTCCCATAATCTCTTCATTTATGTCACAGTGTAAAAAGTCACCACCTTTTCGAAATTTAAAGCTTACTTTTGTAGGATATCTAGAGAGCTCATCAAGACTCGTCACAAATATCCCTTCAGGTGCTTCAAAAATCCAACATGCTAGAAGAGAGAATAGAGACGATAAGCTTATCAATCACTCAGAATTACTGCAATAATGTGCAATATACTCATAAAATGCGCGCATGGATCTCTATGGCCGCCTGCATGTCCTGCCGCTAGCTCAAAGTCAGGGGTGAATATCGGGCGGGATAGAGCAATAACGCGATTTCGAATTTCTAGGGTTCGGCTTTGCCTAACCATTGGAAAGAATACAGATACGACCGATTTAGTATCGAAATACGCGGCTTTTTCTCCGTAGTAGTATCACCCAGTTGTGGTCCTCATCGGGGGTGAACGAGGATATAGGTCTCCATGCGAATCAATTATCGCACTGTACGACACAGTACTTGCCGTTTCAGAAAGCTCAATTTTCCCAGGATTTCTCTCGCCATAATGTCCCTCGCGTCTGCAGACTTCATATTGCTCCACTCAAATAGGCAATGCCGACAATATGCAAGGACCAAGATAATCACCTTTACCTTGAGAGCTAGAATGCTGTGAAATTCCCTCAGAACAGCATTTCATTTTGCGGAAAAGAAGGCGATTAAGACACATCATTGGTTGTGAATGAGGGGTGCGCTGGTGCAGGTTCGCTTGGGTTATGCCCAAACAACAGATTCAATCTTCGGTTCAGGCGCTACTGCGGCGTGGGTAGTGTCATCATTCAAGATCGCGGCGCCAGCTGCATTGATGTAATTTGTTTATAACCTGATGGCCGCAAATTGGTAAACAGGTCAAATGTATCGGTATGTGATCCAACAAGTGCAATTCATGTATACTTGTAATCCCACTTCACAGAAGGGAATTGGGTTCAAGAATTGCCTGTGACAAGTATAAATTCGTTATTACTGCTTGAAAGCCGGAGCGCATTCGGATACATCGGTATTTGGTTCACGAAGTAACATTCCAGATTGAAGAACGCATTAAAAATTCTGCAATATGGTTTATTTCAGGCGGTTAGCATTTGCTGTGAAACTCAATACCCTTTTCGCGAAATGGGCATTTATGCGGGTGATTCTGATCAGGAGTATGTCTATTACTCAACAGTATAAGCTTCATACGCCAGGCAGGTGGTGGCTGAATCTGACCGAAGGGTCCTGGTATTTTATCGCACCGCAGGCTGATGACGTGTGACTGCGTTCTGTCCGAAAACACGGGGCAAAAATTGTTCTCGATTTGCGCATACCTGAAAATAGAGTTATCTATTAGAATCACTCCTTTGAACTACTTATCATCCGAAGAGGGAGGTGGGCTCACAGCTCTCGACGGCTAGCTCTTTGCGGGGTCTCTTCGCACCGTGTCTGAAAATGGCATTATACTTCAGTTGCACTAAATCAAGTGTCACTTTTTCAAAGTTCAAATTAGCGCCTTAGTATCTCAGCAATTACCTGCACTACCAAGAGTCAACTGACCCAAATTGCCCGTCAAATGCGGGTCTACTAGTGGAGTTGGATATCTATAACGAGTAGACCGATGGCATTTTGAAGATAAACCCTGCCGCTATCATAAGAAGTCATGTGTCCAAGCGAAGGTAATCTGATGCCTGCTGGTGTTGAGCCTTGACCACCTATTTTCAGAGTCAGCTTCAGAAAGAGACCATCCCTTTTTCTGGGGCAACACCGAAGGTGTTATCTTCCCGCGAATACAACCCTATTGTTGAAAGAATTGTTGAATAGATAGCGCATACCCCCTGCCCTCGGCAAATATACCATGACTATGCAGACGCATTGTAACGAAAGCTTTTGACAAGCCACAACCCCGGAAGCGTGACTTTCCGTGACACCTTTAGCATTGTAAGTTTGTGCATATTCAACGCAGCACACGGGGGAGAGGAATATAAAAGGACCTCTTCGCCCCTTGGGTAGCAAAATAAATCTAGTGACCGATCATGCAAAAGTTTGCCAGTATCGTATTCGTCCTCTTTTCACTAGCGTCTGCCGACTTTTTATGGTTCCATACAGACCGCGATTGTCGCCAGTGCACAGGAAGCCAGACAATCGTTTTCAACGAACCTACCAGCAATTCGGACGCTTTACTGTTCTTTCAGAAAAGTCTCGGCTTGTGTGGTAACCTGTATGAGTACATCACAATAGCGATCAAAAAAAATGGCTGCTTCATCAGAGGCTCGCTTGAGGTGTGTACGAGATACGAATACGTTCTCAGGTTTTGGCGCTACTGCGGCAAAGGCAACTCTGTCAACGTAAATCGCGGTGCTCGATGCCTCAATGGCATTTGTGCGAAAAGCGACATCCGTACATTGACATGCACCAAGCAAGTCCAATGTCAATATTTATGTCAGGATGACTGCGGCTGATGTCTGTAAAGTGTTGCGACATTCTATAGAGAGCATTGATCAGTGTTGAAAGCCATCCGCAATTTGTTTTGCTGTATAAGACATTTTGATCCTTTGGAATTAGCCAAATGGACAGTTTGCGCCTTGATTCCTCAAAGCTGGAAGAAATGCTGCTTCAAAAGTTTGTTATGAACATCATGCGCACGAGAAGTAGGATCACTGCATTTGTTATTGAACTATTATTAACCTTCAGAATATTTCGAATGGTGATGAAGGTATCGACCAAGATCCCAAGGGAATTCTTGCTACCGTTTAATTCGGATGCATGCTTGAGGGTGTTTCATGCGGATTTAGACCATCTGTTTCATGCCAATCTAGGAGCGAGAGTGACGGTGCCAGTGTCCCGAATGTACACGAAAAAGATTGCCTACCAGACAATACAACGGCAGTAGTTTTGTTCACTCGTCAGATGGCACCATGAAACTTCATCGAAGCGACTCCTTCTTTCACCTGAGTCAGTACTCTACCAGCAACTAAAACGCTGTCGAGCTTCAAACCCGGTTTATTCACAGACATCTGGCCAATTCACCGCTATTTCTTTCTCGGACCGCTGGAGGCTCCAGTTTCATATCAGAAAAAGACGCCGTGGACGTCGTACAATCAGGATATCCATCTTTTCTGTGCGGCTGTAATCCAGGTTGGTTCCTCCGTGCAAGTGGTTGAAATGTAGAAATTTGTATCCCCATCACAAAGACTAAGGACAATAGCAAGTGCAAGCCCTCGATCAAGCGATATTGTGCACTACACGTCGTATGATCAGATTAAGACTGAAGTAAGAGGCCATTTATGCTTCTCCTCGGGAGAGAGTGGAGAGCGGACTGTCCACGACAACTCTTTTGTGGCTCCTACCTTACGTCGAAGCTAGCACCTGATCACTAACTTTCGAGAATGCTTTAGTGGTGGGGCCCTGTAGAAATTTTCCGCGCGAACTCCGCGGAAATACGCTTTATACGAAAACACCTGATTCTCGTAAAATTCGGTTGCATTCTGTTTTGTATAACAATCACTTTCCCATGAAGCATTGCCGTTTTGAACAAGAATCAAGATTTGAGGTACTTCACAGCACTCTTAATCGTAGCATAATAAACCAAGTGTACACAAGGGCGGTATAGATCTTATGAATGTTGTGCTCAGGTAATTTCCACGAAGTCTCTTCCATATAAAGTTGTTCTGCGCAAGAGAAATCTCTAATCTGAAAAGCATTGTTAGCAGAATTAAACCGTAAATCATACAGCTATTGCCCAAAGTGAATCTTGTGCAGGTATAGTACAACAGAGGCGCAATACAATCAGCATAGCCCAGAGTAACATCATACGTGTTGCTTGTTAACACGACCAGGAGAAACCTTGCTCAGCGAGGAAATTTAATATAAATATGAGACACTGGCAAGCATATGGTGGGGCACCATCGCGAAATGCTCAACTTTTTCAGTATTCTCCTCGCTGTACTGACCCTCGTGTCTGCCGACTTTTTATGGTGGAAATCAAAGCGCGAGTGCAGACAATGCGTGGGAAGCCAAATCATCACCTTCACTGGGCCTACAAGTGAACAGGATGCCGTGAACTTCTTTCAATCAAGTCTCGGATCCTGCGCTAGTCCACAAGAGTATTCCACTCTGGCGCCCAAGAAGAGCGGATGCACCATGGCAGGTAAAACGGAAGTTTGCACGACTTACGAGTACGACCTCAGATTCTGGCGCTACTGCGGCGTCGGAACATCAGTCAACGTTAATGGTGGTGCTCACTGCTTCAACAATATTTGTTCCAGGACTGACGTCCGCACGTTGACATGCAATGATCAGGTCAAATGCATTTTTGTGTGCCCAAACACTTGCGGTTGATTTCGAAGCGTAAAACATACTGTATAGCACTTTGCCGTTTTAATTAGTTGGCAACTCAATTCATAATCTCATAGCCTGCGTATACAATCATCAATTGAAACAGTCAGAATGAACCGTAAATGATTCAAATCCAAAATCAAACATTTGGTGAACGCGACCCAAGAAGTAGGGGTAGAGGGACCGCGAAGACTGCATCCGTGAGCTTCGACCTTGGTTTCTGCAGGCAGGTACGATGTGAGGCCAATAAGTGGTGTTGCTCAGTCTGCGACGTGGGCACCGAGCCTGCATTTGAACTCGAAGTGTAAGCAGTGAGCTGTCAGGGGCCATTATTCCTGACCTTGGTGTAGAGACGCGTGATGCGGCGCGGTCGTCACCGAGACCTCAAAGCGGCGGATTGTGCGTCCGGAAGGCGATATCTCCTCAAGTCCCCTATTGACAGGCACAGTGCGATATAAGTGGTTGGCCGTGTCTAGATACAGAGAAATGAGGGCTAAACAGGTGTTGGAAGATTACGGGGCAGCAGCGTTGGAACAGACTCACCAGGCAAGTTGCCTTCCAGTATATTGACAAAGCCGCAGAAGACGGCAGGGGTAGGATCATTTAGACGAGACCGGAGCGACGAAGATGAGCATAACACTTGCCGTTAGCATCACAGTGGAAGTGTATTTGAGCTCACAGGTAGCTGCGTTAGTTGGGATTTAATGCGGCACATACTTGAATGCAGAGAGACAGAGGCTTCACCGGCGCTTTGCAGTTCGCCTTCCTCTTTCAACTAGCTTTGAACTCAAAAGGCCTCCCTTTGTTTAGGGGTGAACACACGAGGTGTCTAATGACTAGCCAGCCGAAGCTTTTGGAAGGATATGAAAACACGACCTAGAGACACCATATGCGAGGGGGCCTTCCGCGATTTCACAATACACTCCACCGAACGGACACTGCCAACAGCGGATAACCCGATAACTTTTATTAATGTGTCTTGTTATCCGTGAACGCGGAAACTTAGCGGCAGGACAGCGACAGCGTGAACAATGTACATCTGAACAAGCGATTTGGTCAAGTGCAGGTGAAGTGGCATTTTAAATGTTGCCGAGTCAACTTCGAATATGAGATCGCGTCTTGATCTGAAGAATTCAAAAGCACATCTCTCCGAAGAACAAAGCGGAATCCCGGGAGAATTATGCTT
>JAKTSS010000320.1:0-14694 GCA_030580355.1 Debaryomycetaceae sp. yHKB357 | reverse complement strand
AGTTTGACCACACTACCTTACCGGTATGGTGACATTGATTTTCCAACCATGACCCTTTCTCCTTTGATTGAGACGTTGAGAACTCAAGAGTACCGATAAAGGACTGGAATGTTTCGCTAGATCACCCTAGGGGCTAATTGTTTAGACTCGCACTTTGCAGGAAACCATCTGATAAAGTTGGACTCACCTGTGCCGTTTAAAGGTATGCAGACAAGTACTCTTGCTACTCGTCGTTAGAAATGGATATGGTGTACCTCAAGTGGTCTGTGTGGTATGGAATAGACTCAGGATGCTGCTGCCGAGTACTCGAGAAGAGTCTGCATTTACGGAATAATATGAAGCTAGACACCTCATCTAAAAAGTGAGAAACAGGTTCAGCTTACAATCCTATCTAGTGATGACCAACAACACTTTTGTTTAGTACAGTCAAAAGAGATCGACAGACTCTTTAAACAATACAAAAGGTAAACAATCAGGATTAGACCTTCTACAAAATTAAGAAATCATTCTCCTCTTCATACATAAAATACACGCTATCCTCCATCAAGCAATCCTCGATATGCTACCCTTCAATCATCGTCCATCAAGCAACCCTCAATATGCTACCCCTCAATCATCGTCCATCAAGCAATCCTCAATATGCTACCCTTCAATCATCATCCATCAGCAACCCTTAATATGCTACCCTTCAATCATCACCATCAAGCCAATCAATTCTGATTACTATCATTACGCTTTTCCTTGTCCTTGCCCTCGGTGAGTTCAATGACACGGCTCTGTAAAACAAGGGTATAATCTCGCAACTGCATGTTCTCCTGGCGCATATCGTTCAAGGTTTTGCGCAAGTCCTCGGCCTCCGCGGCGCGCAACTCCAACTCCTTGATGTACTTTTCCTTGCGCTGCCGAAAGGCGCGCTGGGCGTTGCGGTTCTGGGCGGCGCGCTTCAGGGAGGAGACGGAGCGGACGCGCAGTTTCGAGGACTCGTCGTTCAGCAGGTCCGGGGAGCGGGAGCCCGCGTCGGAGGAGGGCCGGGGCGGGTGTTGGTCGTCGTAGGAGCCCAGCTGGAGCTGCTGGATCTGCTGGGGCCCAATGGGGAGGGCCAGCAGGCGGTCCAGCAGGGCGTCCGGCTGGGGATCGAGCAGGGCATTGGCTACGGCACGGGCGGTGACGTCGGCGACGGAGAAGGAGTCGTCATGGGCCAGGGAGTCCTGCCGCAGAAAGGTGGGATCGAACTTTTCCTCGGCCGCCGGCTGCTTGGGAATGTTCCACGCGGTAAATGTGTTCATGGTGATTTATGTAATTAATGACAAAGGAAAGATGACAAAGACACTCTGTTTATCAAGTTTGTTGGTTTCGTCGGGCGAAGGGGTCACGTGGGGAATGCGTCACGTGACACTGGTCTTACCTTTTGGCAATTTTCATTGGTCAGTCAAACTAAACTTCTGATAGCCAATGCTTCCGCTTTTCAGAAACACACTCTGCAGACCGGCAGGGAGACTGTTGGCGAGACGCGTTCCGCTCGCCCCGTCGCGCCTTACCCCGTTAAAATCCCAGGCGCGTTTCTACTCTGACCACCACGAAGAGACCTTTGAGGAGTTCACCAAACGGTACGTCACGCCCGGCCCTTTCTGTCACGCCCGGCCCTTTCTGTCACGCCCCGTACTAACTCTACAGCTACGAACACGAGTTCGAAACCGCGTACGACTTGTTCGAGGTCCAGCGCATCCTCAACAACTGCTTTGCCTACGACTTGGTCCCGGCGCCCATCGTCATTGAGAAGGCTTTGCTCGCCTGCAGGAGAGTGAACGACTACCCCACCGCCGTGCGCACCTTCGAGGCCCTCAAGCACAAGGTCGAGAACGAACTGCAGTACAAGGCCTACTTGGAGGAGTTGAAGGGCATCAGAGAGGAGTTGGGCATCGATTTGAAGGAGGAATTGTTTGCATGAACCTGAACGTCTCTAGTATATGCGTCAAAAGACGCGCTAATTTAAAAACAAAGGAAACAAACGTCACTTATTACTCCAATTACATGTTGCTAAGGTAGTACAGAGTTGTATGGCCTGATCCAAGAGCCAAGAGCTCCCAGTTGGAGCCGATGGTCATCTTGCCTGCAGACAGTAGTCACCACATGTTCACGTAGTTCATCCGGCTCGACCATCGCGGCTGGATGAGATCATCGTTGTATTCCTCAACCCATTCCCATAGTATCCCTCTACCTCACCATTCTCAAATGACCTATCCCTCAAAATCGACCTCTTGCAAGGCGTCTAGAGCGCACACGATAAACCAATAAAATCATAATCCAATAGTAACATATTCATCCCTCACCTTGGACCCTCCCATCTTATCAGTCTAACTCAAGAAATGGGATACGTACCGCCGTCAGACAACAAGGGCAGCGATCTGGGCCTGGAACCGGACCTGTCGCCCATCGTATTCTCCTTCACCATCACCTCCCTGGCCCACCAGAACCCGTCCGTCGGCCTCTTCCTGGGCCCGCTCACCCCCGCCCTGGACAACTTCTCCGCCCTCGCCTCCGTCATCGCCATCCAGCTGCTCATGGGCGCAGCGTCCCTCCGCCGCTCACGACTCCTCTTCAGGTCGACCCGCTTCCGCTGGCTCTTCCCGGGCCTCCTCGGCTCTGCCCTCCTCCTCGGCAGCGGCTTGGAGTGTGCCCGCTGCTGCTTGCCCTACGACCCGTGGGCACAGGAGGCCGCCCACTACCGCCGCCTCGCCAAGATCGAGCCCACAAAGTGGTTCGGCGCTATCGACGACTACTCCCCGCTCTCGACCGAAGAGTGGCTGGACCGCATAAGGCAATACCTAAAGACCAGGACCCCCCACAACGCCGCTCCAGGGCCGGGCCTCTTTGCCAAACGCCACCACAACTTTTCCAAAATCCATGCCGCGCTCCGCGAAACGAACGTGAAGCGCCGTGACCACTTGCTAAACGCCGACATCTCCAAGGAATCAAAGAATCCTCCCCCAAACTATACCTACGACAAAGTGGGACTCTCCTTGGGCAAGTCCAGTATCGCCTCCGAAGACGACTTCGAACGCGCGTGGCTGAATTTCGATCCGTGGCTGGAACTAAAGGAGGAAATCATGCACGATATCATGTTTGTGCCCCAATTGAGACCGCCATCACACGAGCTCGACGTTGATCAAGAGCACGACTAGTGGACGGTTCCAGTAAGGGTCCGCCTCCCAACAGTGTGGTCAGATTTGGAAATGGATCGGGTAAAGTTTGGAAGCCCTTCCCCGAGATAGATCGGCAAACAAGGGCAAATCGTCAAGCACCGATCTACCTCACAGCCCGTAGAGCTCTTCACAAACAAAATAGTATTTTTAACAAGAGACAAACGGCTTCGGGCATTATACCTTCCAAGAAATTCAGTGCACAATAGCCTACCAACCAAGAAGCCGAATCTGACAACGGACCCTTCGTTACACATATCACCTCAAATAGCATATCCATTTCTCTTTATCTAAATACTATAGCCTCCTTCTCTATATGTATAATTGCATATACGATCAGTGCTTGGCCATTGGTTTGTAGTGTGTGCTTATTAAACTGCTGATTCCACGGTACATTATGGAGGCCTCTTCAAGGTCGTATTCTTCCCCGTTCCTGATATTGCGTAGAGCATATTTCCTATGAGAGCGTGACCCTCTCATAGTCTTACTTGGTCATTATTCTGACAATGCGTTGTTGTGAAGCTTGTTCAGTAGTTGTATGACACTTCTTCAAGGAATCTTTCCTTTTCAAAGGCGTCTCGGACATTGCACGGCGGGTGTTTTCTTGTTTTAATCACTCCCTGGGTATCAGAATATCCTCGTCACTCCCTGGGTATCAAGATCTCCCCGTCACTCCCTGGATATCAATATCTCCCCGTCACTCCCTGTACATCAAAATCTCCCTATTCCTTATCAGGATATCGAGATCTCCCTATTCCTCCCTGAATACCAATAAAATCTCCCCATCACTCCCTGGGTATCAGAATATCCTCGTCACCACTCCCTGGGTATCAGAATATCCTCGTCACCACTCCCTGGGTATCAGAATATCCTCGTCACCGCTCCCTGGATATCAATATCTTCCCATCGCTCCCTGGATATCAATATGTCCCCGTCACTTCCTAGACACTAGCCTGATATCCTCGTCACCCCCTGAATATTGGCAAGATCTCCACATTCCTCCCCAAGACCTGCCCAACACTCACTGGGTATCGAGATCTCCCCGTCACTTCCTGGATACCAGCACGATATCCTCGGCGCTTCCTCGATACTGGCACAATCTTCCCCTTACTCCCTGCATACCAGCACGATATCCTCGGCACTTCCTAGATACTGGCACGATCCTCCCCTTGCTCCCTGGATATCAAAAAACTTCTCATCAGTCCTTAGATACTACCAAGTCATCCGCAATAAGTCTAGTCTCTTTGCCGGCGATCCCCTCCTTGCGATACCTGGCCAAGTGCAGTTTCCACATCAACTCGGCCGGATCCTGGTCCGGCTCGACCCATTCGTAGCCGTCGCCGCCCCGCATCCAGTACGCTTGCATGCTGATCTCGTTCAAGTCGTCCTTGGCCTCGAGCAACCGGATCTTGTGTCCGTCGCGCGTATACCCGGGCTGCAACGTTCGCTCGACGGAGTACGACGCGTCGCGGGCACGACACAACTCCGCCATGATGGCCGGACTGGACGCGCCGCCATTGGCGGTGCGGTCGGCCTCCACGATCCGTGCCGCGAACATCATCTGGTCGGCGTACCGGAACCAGTTGGTGTAGAAGGTGCCCTTCTGCCACGTCAAGTAGTCGCCGCCGGCACTCGCAGCCTGCCGCCCGAGCCGCACGATCGTAAGGAAGAAACTGGTGTTGATCACGTACGTGAGCACCATCCCGCTCACGGCGGCCAAGTGCTTCCACCCTTGCAGAAGCTGTCCAACGTCAATCGCGTACTGCGTCCCGTACTTTGAGAGGAGTGTGGCCGCTACCACAGTGCCCGTGAGCTTGACCATCCCCAGTTTCATACGAGTGTCCTTGTCCTTGATGTAATTGGGATGGCCTACGGTAATGTCGGTAAGTTTTATCGCATCGGAGAACTGCGCGTCCCATATCGCCTGTCGCAACGCGATCAACAGAATACTGCGATCGATAACGGCCTGTGGGTTCTTTGCATAGTACGTCTGCACGATCTTGATGTTTACAAGGGTAGGAAGACGCAACAAGAACAGATTTCTCAACAAAACGTGGGTAAAGGCTAGTTGGGGATGGCCGAAAACCTTTTCCACGATTGTAGATGCAAGGCCAGTGGCTTTGGACGCTGGGTCCAGCCAGTCCTGGACCAGGTAGTGGTCCAAGTGCAGCTTCAAGGTGCGGAGCAGATCTAGGGCGATCTGTGCGCGCTCGTGCTGCGATGTGGCGTGTTGTAGCTGATTCGAGACTTGCTGGACCCATGGCGGAGGCTTTATTGCGGCAGCTGGCGATGCATAGGCGCGGAACGGAATGTGTAGAGTGCCTCTCGTCAATTGCCGGCCGCGACAGATCGTTAGGAAAGGGACCATTTTGGAGTTTAGTTGGTAAGAGTACTCGTCGTTTTTTTCAAGGCTACAATTTACGTTAAAGTACAAGGATTTTGGAACATACGTACACCATCGATATTCTACAGGCACACAGGCCGAGATGGATCAGAGAGAAGCTAGCATGCGCCAGGTCAGCTTTTACTAGTGACGAGCACTTGACCCAGTCGAGTTTCAGGGAACAGAAAACTCCTGAGCTGACGTAACGGACACTGTGAGGACTTCCACGTCAAGGCTTTGTCGAGCAAAGCGGGTTCGTGAATGACGCTGATCCCTTTTGAAAGATAAATTAGACAATAAAGTAGCCAACCGCCACTGCGAGGCACAAGATTCCGCTGCCGGCAATGGAGTTGCCGCCGGCGTTGGACGATCCAGACTTTCCGTGTGCTGCGGATCCGCCCACAGTCGTGCCATTCAGATTTCGCGTGACACGCGAGGTGATAAAGGTGATGCCCAGCGTGACGGGGTTCGGAGCAGCACTGGACATTGGCGCGTTGCCGGTGGCGCCAGTTCCGGTGGTGGCGCCTGTGCCTGGAGTGGTGGCACCCGCAGCTGGGGTAGTGGCACCTCCAGCAGGGGTAGTAGCGGCTCCAGCCCCAGAGGCCGGGGTAGTAGCGGCGCCAGCTCCAGCGGCCGGAGTCGTGGCAGCACCCGCACCAGCAGCCGGAGTCGTGGCAGCGCCCGCACCCGCAGCCGGAGTCGTAGCAGCTGCGCCCTGAGCGTTCTGAGCTCCTTGAGCAGCCTGAGCATTCTGGGCAGCGCCCGCGGCCGGGGTCGTTGCAGCCGCGGCGTTCTGGGCTTTCTGGGCAGCCCCGGCGGCCGGAGTAGTGTTTGCCGCCGCCGCACCGCCACCGCCGACGACGGCACCGCCACCGGGACCACCTGCCTCAGCAGCGAGAGCCAAGTTGTGGAGAGACGCTCCGATACTGAGCAAGTGTAAGGCAGATTGCAACTTCATGAAGAGTGGAGATGAAGAGAAAAAGTCCGAATGAAAAAGGAGAGACGAGGGCGTTAATATAAGCGAGAAAGGAGTGACTGCGGAAACACGAGGGGTTCACTATTAAAAGAAAACGAAAGTGTGCTGGGATAAGCAATTGAAGCTTCAGGCGGTGTTTTGCTCGCCGAAATATTTCGCAGTCGTAAATTTTCTTTTTTCCTTTGCCTCTTTTTTCGGGGACTGGTGTGATTCAGGAACAGAGGGCAAGGGTCACTGACGTCACTGTCCTGGAATCCCGAGAGGTCCGTCGCGATGGTTTGTTCCTAGAAGTTGAGGTCTTTCAGAAAACAGAGACAAGTGTTCAGATAGTAGCTTTGTCTCTCGAGATCTCAAAGCACAATGTAGCGATCTGTAAGGAACCAAGTACCGTGAGATCTCCAAGAACTTATGCGTCATTAGGAATCTCTAGGAATTGACGGGTCGATCTTCCAGTAACAGACGGATCGATCTTTCAGTAACAGACATGTGACATTTCAGTAACAGACGTGTGATCTTTTAGTGGCAGACGTGTGATCTTTCAGTGACAGACAGGTCGATCTTTCAGTGACAGACGTGTGATCTTTCAGTAACAGACGTGTGATCTTTCAGTAACAGACGTGTGATCTTTCAGTAACAGACGTGTGATCTTTCAGTAACAGACGTGTGATCTTCCAGTAACAGACGTGTGATCTTCCAGTAACAGACGTGTGATCTTTTAGTGACAGACGTGTGATCTCGCAGTAATCGAGGGATCCCTATGAGACCAACGTATCGGCACGGATCCTTTAAAAGTCGATGTGGAAACTCAAAGGGAACGACGAAACGTCAGGGATTCCCTAGTAGCCGATTCAACAGCCTCATGAAATCGACATACCGTGGGGGATCTCTAGGTAGCATACGTCCCATCCCTCGAAAGCTGAAGTATCATTTCTCAGTAACAGACATAACCATCTCTCGGGAACAGACGTACTGTAACAGATTTCAAAGATCCGAAGTGGAGGTCTTACAGGAACCGACGCCCGGTACGGCATCTACCCCTGACGTAACTTCTGTTACCAATTTGAATCTTCAAAGAAATTGCGATAGCACATGGGTAAAACCTCTGAGCGCTTTAAAACTCGTCGTCCGAGATTGCTAAAAACACCAAAAGTCGTCGGGTATTTTCAAAAGTTTACCTCGGCTTCAAGGATCTAGAGGGGCATCACCTTGATCTTTAGAGTAATCTCTCAAGGAATCAGCGAGTTACATGGGGGGCTTCTCAAGGAGCCGGCGAGTTTCCGGGGATAACTTGTAGGAGAATTGGCCTGAGAGAATGACTCTCGTTTTAGGCTCTCAAAAGTGAAGGAGAACGATTCATCGTGTCAAGTCAGCAAAGAATTCATGTATCGAGCGAGAACCGCAGCGATCACTCGTCTCAGGTCTCAGTTTAGGTTGTGGCACTTTCTAAGGAAATCAGCTTATCCTCAGCGGTCTTTTGAGAATTTAGCTTGTCGTCGGAAATTGTCAAAGTCGTCGTCCAACGCGATTATCAAGCATTGCACAGAACTAAAATGTCTGGTAAAATGTTGATAGTTCAGGGCATTTTCCAGAGAAAACTGTGGATGATCGAGAATCGATATCAAAGGACGAGATGACCTTGTGAGAACAGATCCCACTCAAAGTGCTCTCCCCAGGAAATACGTCAACAATTATCTTCACTTCTCAATCCAACCTGTACACAACTTGACGAATGGGATCTATTTTAAGCCCTGGACATCGTGAAGCGCATAATTTGCAACATTCCCCACCAGCTCAACCCCTGATCACTTTTTCTTCTTTTTGCGGGACTTTTCCATCTTGGGAGCGCAATCTGGACAGTACCATATCTCGTCGTCCTTGGGAGGCGAGGATATCCCCACACAGCTCCAGTGGAACCACTCGTACTTGCAGTCGTCGTTGTCGCAGCCAATCATCTCGCCAAACAGCACGCGCTGACAGAAGCAGTAGAGATTGTTGTCGGCGTCCTCGTTGGTGCCGGAGGCATGCAGATCGTCGCCGACTGCGTACACGTTCAGGGTAACGTCGAACCCGGTTGCCGGCGAGTTCGCACGGGTGTCAGAGTCGTCGTCGGTGCGCACGCGCTTGTGCGAGCTGCTCACCGCCGACGCGGCGCGCGACAGGCTCGGGCCGTGTTTCCGCTTTTTGCGTGCCTGCGAGTCGTCAGCCAGCGGGGTAGGGTGGCTGTGCGCGGGAGAGGCGCCGCCCAGACTGGCGCCGTCGGACGCGTCGAGGGCCAGGTACGACTCGCCGCGGCCCGAGTCGCCGCCATTAGCGGTGCCGGCCATGTCCGTGTCCCACATGTCTGTGTCTAGCACCGGCAAAAGCTCGTCGCGCTCTAGGCGGGAAATGTCAGTCTCTAGGGCGTACAAGTGCTTTGAGATCAAAAAGAGGGCGGTGTTTGCGAGCAAGACTTTTTCACGCTGAAGTGAGTGGACAGTCTTCATCTCTTCCTGGACCTTGGCGTAGATCTGAGCCTCCTTGGGATGGCGGGTCAAGGTGCCGTTGGCCCTGATGAACTTGTGGAGCGAGGCGTCTTTGGCATGAATGCGCTTGCGAGCGTCCATCAAAAGGAGGTCCTTGCTGCGGAGCTCATCGAGCAAGTGCTTCACCTCCAACGGTAAGTTGGACAAGTCCTGAGTGTACTTCTCAAGCACCGAGGCCGTGTCCATTAGGGTCGCACGTGCTAACTCAATGACTCTTGTGATGAATGTGTGTTTTTTAGTGGGGTTAAACTATGTGCAGGACGTAGCTTCAGTATACACCTGGAACTCAAATGCCACTGCGACTTTCAGAGTACGAACAGGTTCTTGTGCGCGGTACTGATGTAGGCGACAAGAGCTCTACGCTACGAAGCTTGGAGAAGGATGTGTCGGACCTCGAAACGGCTCAGCAGCTCCAAAAGTGGCTTCACGCTGACCCCGCCGCGTTCGTCTCGGGCCTCATCGCCTTGGGAGACGCGACGGGCCGCATCTTGGTCTCGGTCATTGAGACCGCCCACAGCTCGCTGCAATTGTCGCTGCAGGTATTGGACACTTTGGTCCATGTCTTGAAGCGCGCTACGCCCCAAACTTGTCAACCCCCGCTCGCCCTCTACGTCTCGGTGTTGGTAAACTTCCCCACCAAACTCGTCTTGCCCCACATACCCACCATGATCGCTCTCCTTGATCCGTGCGACTGCACTGCTGACGCCTTCAAGCAAACTCAGCTGTCGGTGGTGCTCGTATGTAAGCTCATGATTGATGCTGATTTTCCCGCCGCCACCAGGTCGATTGCGGACGCCCTCGATCTGGCTGCAGATGTGGACCTTGGGCAGAGAGACTGTGCCCGCTTCTTCGCGGCATTGAGCTCAATGTACTTGCTCCTACCGCTGGAATTGGAGCCCACCTACTTGAGCGACACCACAAAGTCTCTTGTTCTTAACCAAACGTCAGTGGCGGCAAAGGAGCTTTCCCTCTACCCCGACAGATCCCTTGCCCGCTCGCTTGTCGTGCAGGCTCTACGTCTCTTGTGTGCATGCACCATCACGGAGTCGTCTCGTGCCTACACCGCCAAGCACTTTGGCACGCTCTTGCAGGCAGCCTTTGCTTCCGGCGGCCATGCCACGGAAATCGGCGCCTACGCTACCCTAGCTCTCACAAAAACATGGGAGTTTGTCCAGGCCCAGGAAAAAGACGGACAGGCCTGTTTGGTGACTATCGACGACTTGCAACAGCAGTGTATTTCTACGCTTAAGCACTGTGTGGTGATTCCGGAAAATAATTCAACAGCTGGGACTTCTGATTCTAACAGTGTTGATGCGGCCGAGATTTCTGATTCGGACAGTGTTGATGCGAGCTTGGAGTCGCTCATGTACTTGGCAAAGACCGCGAGTGTCAAGGACGCCATTCGCCAAGATGTCGACTTGCTAAACACGTTTCTAGCGCTCTTGAAATCTAGTCATGCCTCCAACACTCAGGTCCCCTTGCATTTTGTCTACGCAATCTTGGTGGTGCTAGCCAGCATCACGTCCCTCGACGTTTCAAACAACTCGCCATACGATAGCAACATCGGTAATGTCGGCAAAGTCGCAGACTTGTCTCGTGATCGACAAGAGACTACCCGGGAACAGGAAACGGCCATCGAGCTCTTTAACAAGTCTTTGCTCTTGGATAACCAAGTGGTCAGCATTTTGGCTCAGCTCAAGGTCATAAAGAGTGCCGAGCCAACTGCTACGGCGACCCCTGAGAAGCACATGTTGCAGATTGTCCGCATCATCTTTATGCTCTCGCACAGTCACAACAAGCAGATGCGCCAGGCGTTGGTCAGCCAGGGCGGCCTCAATTGGATATTGGGGTTCTTGGCTCTGTACAGCAGGGCAAACGCCAACAAGGAAAGCCGGCCCATCAACATCGACCCCTTCACCGTAGAGTCCAGACTCATGGCCCTACGTGCCTTGGCAAAAATTCTCACGTCGGTCAACCCCCAGCTAGCATTCAAAAAATACGATGCCAAATCGTGTGTCCCGTTCCTCGTGGAGCTATTGGGCGTGAGCGTGTTGACGTACTCTGGTAGTGCGAGCGTCTTTGGGGCAGGGCCAAACGCCGAGTCGGACTCAAAGTACCTACACGACATGACGAGAATCGACCAGTGCGAGGCCTTGGCCGCATTGACGAACCTCGCCTCATTGGAAGGAAACTCGCAGCTACGTACCCTGATCGTAAACCGCACTTTTGAGCAGTACTTGGACCAGTTTTGCATCGAGTCAAACTGCCCGCCGCTCCAAAAAGCCGCCTGGGAACTCGTCTCTAACCTCGTTTCGGAGCCTCTCTGCCTCGCCAAGATGTTCAACTTTGACAGTCAAGTTTGTGCCAAGCGCGCAGACTTGGCGATAAAACTATTAAATGCCCAAGACGAAAGCCTCCAGCTCGTGTTGGGCGGCCTCTTGGCGAACGCCACTTTGGAATATGAGTTCATCGGGAGCGCTATCCTCAAACAAGCTCCACTTATGCGCGACCTCACGTCTATTGTCGTGAGCATATTTGCGAATCAGGCGGAAAACACCGATTTGATTGTCCGGGTAGCAGCTTTCTTCACAAACTTGGTGTTGGCGGCGGCGGACACGAACGAAGCACAGCTCGTGGCGATGCGGGAGAATGCGGAATTGAAGACTGCGTTGCTAACTGCTGTTCGTACCAACAAGAACAAGGACGCGGTGACCATGCTCTTGCAGATTTGCAAAGTTATAGCTTTTTGAGTGTTGGAGACTTGAAGGGTCCCAACAGGAGGTTGAGGGATGTGTGGAGTGATGGCTTGTAGTGTACCCTTTTCGTTAATTAGCGGCCTCAAGTCTTGTAGTGAATCGTGAAGGATGATGTTGCCCCGTGGAGCGCCGCGAATGCTTCTCCACTAAAACTCCTCTATAATTCAGGCTTGTCTTTAAATTGCCCATGAATGTTACGCAGCTACCGAGTCTATTGTAAAAACTATGGATACTACCCCGTAACCACAAAACACGTGCAAATCACGTCTTCATGTTCTTTAAGGAATTGTTATTCTCGGACTTTACGCGAATAGCGCCAATCAAGCTCGCAGAATAGTCGGCGTAGCTGGGCCCGGCCTTGGCGTCGACTGTTCCGTGGAACGCATCCTCGACCAAGAGCTCCTTGAACTCGAGCATCGAGCCATCGATGCCAGGACGCACAATCTGGATGCCGCAGCTGCCCAAGTGGGGCAAGCCACGAACATGCAGGTTAAAGAAGGCGATGATATTGCGTACTTGCTGCAGGATGGTGTTATTAAGCTCGGGAAGCTCGTCGAGGAACGGATTGAGGTCCTGGACCGACGCATACTCCTCGCCAAAGATGTCGCGCACTAGTAAGGGGTTTGCGCCCGGATCGATCCACAAGTAGATTTTTGTGCCGTTACACAAGATGTATGCTGCCGGCTGCAAGCTCCGGGCCGTGGCGGGCTTTTGCTGCGGCAAGTTGAGGAAATTGTGGACGGGCCCGAACGCGGCATCGTCGTCAAACATGGAATGGAGCTCGATCAAGGCGGGGTACAAGTGGTACATTAGCGATTCGAGCGGCATGTGTAGCAATTGGAACACGTTTGCGAGTCTTGCATCGGCGGGGACGCCACTTGTGGCGCCCATGGCCTTGCATTTTAAAAAGCCCAACAAGTAGTAGGGCAAGAATTTTAGGGATTCCGGGAAGGACACCAGCTTGCCGCCGGACCCGTTGCGGCGGTGTCCCAACTCGCTCATGAGGCGGTGCTGTGCGAAAATCTCCACGAGCTTCAGGTTAACGGCCTCGCGCAACAGGGCGATGGGCATCTTGCCGAAATGAGACAACTGCTCGCGGACGATGGTGGCGGCGAGGGCACACTCGTCGGCCAAGTTGAAGACCTCTTCCAAGCGTTCCGAAACCGCGAGGACCAAGTTGATGACACGGACCTTGCGAACGCCCGCGGGGTCAGTGTAGAGCAAGGCGATCTGGAAATGGGAGTCTAGTTTGGGGCTGAGTTTGCCGTCGTAGCTGAGCAAAATGGTGTAGGTGTGGTCTGATGAGATGACGGGTAGCGCCGGATCGGCCGCCTCGGCCGTGGTATCGCTCTTGGGGTCGGGCGCGCCATAGTAGTGACTCACCTGCAAGCCGTTTGAGCAGCGCAACTTGAGGTGGCCCTGGAAGCCGCACGTCGCCAGCACTGAGCGGGCGATATGTGCCACGAGGGCGCGGGCGTCGCGCTCTGGCGCGAAATTGGGCCAGCGCGAAACGGTGCCGCCGGTTTTGGACGCGAGGTAGCCGATGTTGGACAAGTCGACGGCGGTCGGGGAGACCACGTGCACGTCCAAGCCGACGCCGGCCGCGACAAAGTCCTTGACCATGAGCTTGTAGTAGTCGCTGTCCGGGGAGAAGACGCGATTTTCCAACTCCGGGGCCGGGGCGCGGCCCACGGCGGGCTGGTCCTTGAAGCGCAAGCTGCCGGGCCCCCACGAGGGGAGAGCGGCGAGGGTCGCGGTGATTTTGCCGCCGCCGGCGTGGGCAAGGCACATCATGGCGGTGCGGCACGCCAGGGAGAAGCAGGGCTCGGCGTCGGCCGCGATGGGATTGCCCATGACGGAAAGCGATTCTAGGTGGCGCAAGGCATCCTCAAGAACGTCTCTGCTCTCCCACGGGTCTACAAAGAGGCCGTCTACAAAGGGGACAAAGGGGTCTTCCAACTCGGAGGAGACGACCATCTGGGCCTGCTGGAGCGCCGGCGATAAGTTGTAAAAGTGGATGCGCTTGTCAAAGGCAACGATAGCGTAGCGAGCGTTCGGCACGGCAGAGCCGGAGTCCGGCAGGCTGTAGACGGCCGTGCGGATAGCGTCTGCGGCTATTGCGGGCAAGTTCTGCTTGATACTGTTTTCCGAGATGTCGATCAAAAAGAGGTGGTTGATGGGGGTGCACGGCGAGTCTGCGCCGGCAAAGTTGTATTCTGGGGGCACCAACAAGTCGTAGACGCCTCTGTGCAACTCGTGGCGGACGAACTTGTCCTCGCGCTGACCGTGAACGTCCAAGACGGCGACGTAGTCGTCGGGAACGATATTGCGGGCGTAGCCGCAGATGTTGCAGGCAAAGTGGCGCGAAGAGCTAAACTGCATAGACGGGTTGATGTAGGCGCGGCAGCGGCGACAGCGGATGGGGCCCATATCCAAGGGATCGTCCGATTTGGTGTCGGACCGGGTCATGTCGATGGTGGGGACCGGGTCTTCGGTGGGGAGCAAGGGGGCGAAGGGCCTGACGGTGAGGGCCAAGGGCATTTTTGTTGCCAGCCGCAACTGCTCCGAGTCCGGGACGTAGTACATGGTGGAGCGGATAAACTTTGAGGAGGCAGTGCCCTGGTCGATGGCATGGAACTGGTGGACGGCGTCCGGGGGGAGGGCGTTTTCGAAGGTGCGGAAGGAGGTGAAGTGCGGGGGGTCGTCGCGCGGGACGATATACTGCTGCTGGGATTCGTAGCGAAAGTCCGGTAGGGAGGAGGCGTTCGAGTGGTCAGGGGCCGGAGGAGCCGCCGGGGTGGCGGGGAAAGCGCCGGAGCCTACGGGAGGCGAGAAGAAGGGCGTGGAAGTCGCGTCG
>JAKTSS010000319.1:0-14765 GCA_030580355.1 Debaryomycetaceae sp. yHKB357 | reverse complement strand
TATTTTTCCAGCGCGATCATGTGACCGGACAAATGCGGAATGCGGGGAAAAAAGCACGCTCATTTTTCACATGCCACTCCACAGAGAATGCAAGTCACAGGACACCGGGGGTTCAAAGGCCGGTACACGGAGAACACGATCGAGGGGTTCCGGAAATGCTTTGATGCGGGTGCCAGTACAGTGGAAACAGACGTGTGGACGTGCAAGGACGGGGTCTTGGTAGTGTCTCACGATATGGCGACCGACCGCATATACGTGGACGAGAGCGGCAAGCGAGCGTGTTATAGCATTCCCGACACCAATTACCACGGCGTACTTCTGCAGCTACGCACTGCCAAGAACGGCGAGCCTCTCTTGCGGCTTATGGACGTGTTGACGTGGTTCGTCAGGGACGTGGAGCTGCGAGACGACAATAGCAAGTATCGCATCATGCTAGATATCAAGCACGGCAACCCGCCGTGTATTGGACGTCTAGTCATTGAGGCACTCTTGGCTGCGCATAACGATATTGCGTGGTGGTTCCCGCGCATTCTGTTTGCGGTGCGGAGCTTGGCGGCCGTAAAGTATATGAACCAAGACGCGTTTTTCGCGACAGTGTTTACCGGGGTGTGTGGCGAGCTGGGGTACACGCAGTTTGACATCTTGTACCTCTCAGTGGCGTGGCAGGACACCATCCACTACTTGGACTATAATTGCTATGTGCAGACACAAGGAATCAAGAGGGCAGGAATCCCGGTGAGGATAACGGGGTTGCTGATGCTCTATGTGGCCATGTGGCTGGACAGGTTTTTGGATAAGGTGGTGCCGATTTTGACGGAGCAAAAGCTAAAGTTGTATGCATGGACGGTGAACACGGCGAGTCAGTACGAGTTTGTCGAAGCTGTGAGGGAACAGGGACAGCTCTGCGAATGCGGGGTGATTAGCGACTGGCCGGACTTTATGGTCGCGTATCAACAGAGGGGGAATACTCCGCCACGAGGCAACAAGATCCGGCTTTCGCTCAAGCAGCGAGCGATGCATTGGGTGTACGAGATGGTGAGACGTGCTGCCGGAGTGGGACGGAAAGCGGCGGAGGAGCCCTCGTTCGACTCTGTGGTTGACGCGAACGCGATCAGCACTGTCAAGGCACCACGCGTCTATGCGTGGCTTTTCCAAAAGTGTCAGCAGTGCGGGATATTTTAAAATATAATCGTATTAACACGTATCGTATTAACATATATAACAATAACATATATTACAATAACATATATCGCATTACAGGGGACACCTGCACATACCACCCCACTTCCCCAGCTTAGCCGCGCTGACAAGGGAGAGGAGGAAGAAAAAGAAAAAAATAGCGATGAAGTCACGTGACTTTCCAACAGAATAACAGTGCTCGACTACTCCAAACTGTTCACAACAACACTACTCTTGCAAGCTCAGCCCTTGGTCGTCTCAGTGCTCTTCACCCACAACACTGACCAGCACTCCACAACCACAATGGTTCTCTTCAAACGCAAGCAGGTCGAGTTCCACAGGCCGCCCGCGCTCCCGGACGACTTGACGACCCCCGTCTTTGTCATTCCCCAGACCCGCGAATGGTTCGCGTCCTACGAGGACTACCTCGCCCGCATGGACTACTACAACACCCGCAAGTTTGTCTGCGAAATCACCGGCAATTCCTGCCTCACCTTCTTTGAGGCCGGCGAGTCGGAGGCCCTTGAGATTAGAGACGTGGAAAAGAACTTCCCAGAGGCCTTGCGCGAGCATATCTTGCGCTACCTCCAGTTCAATCGCATCACCCGCCTAGACCACTTGATCGATAACGTCTACAACACCTTTAAAGCAGACTTTTTCCCCGGCGAGTACGTCTTTATAAAGCAGGACGCTGCCGACGATACCGCGCCGCCGTCCCAGACAAGCCCCATCATTTCTCAGGCACTGGTTCCTATTGTGTCCGATAAGTCTGATATTAAGCCCAATTCTTCCGCCGACAATCCCCAATCTTCGTCTCAAGCAACTCAAAAGGGCACTAGCCATTCGTCGCCCCCGCGTATTTGCGCCTTGATTCGCGAAAAAGTCCAGTACGGCCACACCGCTTCGACGCGGTACTTGGTCCTGCTCGTCTCTAACGGCCAGCTGTTTATCGTCGCAAACGATAGCATCACTCGCGATAGAAATCACTACACGAAATGGCTCATCAAAACCTTTATCAAACTCTGCATGACCCGGCTGCACAAGGTCGGCGCCCCCTGGGTCGTCAAGGCAAAATACGCCGCCAAGCATCGCATCCCGCAAGTATACCCCGAAGACTTGAAGCATTATCAGAGCAGCACCCCTACGGGCGAACTTTGCTACGTCGATCCCCCGAAACAAAGTCGGCCCCTGCCACTAGATCATTCGAGTGCATCGCAAAAGGCAAAGAAGCGCCACAACTCTCCGGCAATAGATTTGAATGACGACGAAGATATGCTCGACGAAAAGTCTACGCCCTCGGCGCCGGTGTCAAAGGTGATTGTCGAGGATACGCTCGTGGAGCACGATCCAGCGCTGTCGTGGCCTGTGCCTCAACACTTGCAATTGCCCTCAAATACTCTAGAGTGGATACAACAACAGGACGTGTTGCAAAAAGAGGAATCGCAAAAAGAGACATTGCAAAAGAATTCATCCCAAAAGGACACATCACAAAATGACCCACTACTAAAGGACCCACTACAAAGGGACCCACTACAAAACAACCCATCACACCCCAATCCTTCGCAGCACCGGACCCACGTGGTGGCAACGCAAGAAGCTCTCCAAGCGTGGTCGTTCCTTAATGTATACCACAAAGTGTTGAATCTCGATACCTTCACTTTCGACGATTTCGTCTACGCCATGGGCTGGACTTTTACCCAGTACGAGGAGCTCGGCCGGTGCGAGCTTCTAGACGAAATATGGTGTGCAGTACTAGGCGCCATCGTCCTGACCGATATGCCGTCCACGCTGGAATCGCGCGAGGCTGACGGTCGGCGCGCCGTCTACGGCTTGGAAATTACCCTTCCGCCCCGCACATTGTACCTTGCAAAGCCTGTGCAGTCTAATCTAGAAGAGGATCACCAAGATTCGCAACCGCAAGAGGACTTGGAAAATGCAAGTCGCAAAGACGAACCCCCTGAAAACGACTCTCTTGCCGACGACAGTTCAATGGACGATAGCTCACACGCCGACGCAAAACACAATGCGTACATTATCATGAACTACCGCAAAGTGCCGTGGCACGAACGCTTGAGACGGCGCAACTTTAAGGAAGGGGGGTGGCAGAGCATTCTCCTTGGAGTCTTGTCCCAGGTCGAACATGTCCCGGCATACGAACCCACCATATCCCACGTGTTCCACACCCTTTGTCCGGCAGACTTGCCCGCTACTACCAGCACAGCCTTGACGCAGTTCTACCATGACCTAGACATTGACACAAAGTTTCGCACCTTGAACATCTTGACAGATATGGTGACGAACGGATCGCTCGTTCGCAATTACATTGACGAGTGCTTGGAGACAACGACCAAGCTTCGGCGGGCGCGCCTAGAGTGTATTAGGGAGTATCGCGCCCAGCTCGAGATCGCACGCAGGCTAAATGGGATCGTGCACGACAGTCTTCAGCTGACGGGCCGCGACGATACCAAGAGTGAATCAAGTGCGGCGGTAGCATCAGCAGCATCAGCATCAACTACAGCACCAGGAACAGTTGCCAACGGTGCAAAGCGCATACGACTCAACTATAGCTTGGCAATGTCTGACGAGGAAAAGGCATTGGCAGCGAGTGACGAGTCCTTCTCTCTGGCATGGCTAGAGAAGCGCGACGCCTTGGTGAAAATGGAGGAGTTGCACAAGCAGCGGCTCGAGATTGAGCGGGAACTCGAAGAAATCGACTGTCAGCGGATAAAGTACCTCGGTCGCGATCGCCACTATAACCGGTACTGGTGGTTTGAGCGGAACGGCGTCCCTCGACCAGGTGGCGAGGATCCAACGCCGGCAGATGACGAGCACGAGGCCAAGCCCGACGATAATGACTCGATAGTGTCAACAATAGAACCAGGATACTTGATGGGCCGTCTATGGGTGCAGGGACCTAGCCAGTGGGATATAGACGTCAATCTCGGTCGTGACAATACTGGCGGGCTTGGTAACGGACATTTACAAGGACATGTCAGATCGAATCAAAATGGGAGTGGCAACAGTGTTAATGATGCGACAACAACACTCGTTAACGGGCATACGTGGGGTTACTACGATAGCGTGGACCAAGTCGCCGAATTGATTGCGTGGCTATCCCCGCGCGGGAAACGCGAGAGCCAGTTGCACAAGGAGTTGTGTGCTGTGCGAGACTCTATAGTGTCGAGCATTGCGGCGCGCCGACAAATTCTTGCCCTCGACTGTGCCCCGCTACAAGAAAGACAATTGGAGTCTGAACTTGCCCATATTGTTGAACGGTCTCAGCACTTGGTTGAGCAGCAACACTCGCACACGGATTCGCTAGAAATGAGCGAAGACGATGTAGTGGTGACGAGCTCGTCGCGTAAGCGGAACGTCCAGCCCCGCCGGACCAAACCAAAGACCGCACAGGAGGCGCTAGAGTTTGGGACCGCACACGATTTGGCTCATTGGCAGGAAAAGTTGCGACAAGAGATTGCAGAAAAGCAAAAGGATCGCGACTTTGATCGTGTTGTGGAGTGGACGAACGAGCTTGCACGGGCAAAGTTTGGCAAAGCCTTGTACGATGGAGGCGGCAAGACCCGAGCAAAGTACGGTTCTTCGCGACTGGCCGAAAAGTAGACTGTTTAGGAATTTTCTCGTTTTTAATTTGCATACGGTATTGTTTCACACATTGCGAGGACGTTTAGTTGGTTCGTCAAAAGAAGAAGACGTTGGACGCTTACTTTTCTGATCGCGAGCGAGTTGTCGTAAAGCCTGCTGCGATTCCTGGCGCAGATGCAAAGCCTCATCTGCCTTCTGCTTATTCCGCCGTGCAATATCTATACGAGCCTGCTGGTCTGCGGCTGAAAGCGCCAGAGACAAGTCACTAAACTTTGCTGTATTCACTGCTGGTGCTTCAGACTGGGTACCGCCCTGGGCGGCCATCACCCGTTTATCGAGCGAGATAATGAAACCCTGGTTGTTTTTCCAGTTTGAGATGGCGGACGGGATTTTCCACAGGGCACGCTCTTGGCTTGTCAAGTTTGCGGCTGCGGCCGTGGCGGTATCGGATTTGAGGACGGGCGGAGGCGGCGAAGGCGGTCTGTGACGATTTTTGCGGAGCTTGAAGCGCGATGGAATGAGGGGATCCAGAATGTGTTGCTTGATCTGGATGGCGCGAGTCTGGGGAGGGTGCTGGTTATTCGCGACGAGACTGCTGGAGACGTGGTTTACGATTGCCAGTTCTGTTTGGGTTGGAGTGCTGCTCAACAAGGAGTCAAGGACAGATTTTGTTTGACGAACGCATTCGGCCAAGGAATCGTCGGGACACAGGTCTAGGGAGTAGCGCGGGAAGTGGTGTTTCAAGTGAGGAATGCGTTTCTTCAACGGGATGGTTTCGTCGATGCTGGGCTGATGAGGTGGAGCATCTGGGCTGGGGGTTTGATCAGCGGTTAGTACGCCATTTCGACTGACACGGATTTGAGCACCGTTGTTTCCTGGAACGGTAAGTATCAGCGGCTGTCCTACTGGAATGAGTGTCCGCAGCAGCAGAGCAGGGGCAGCGACGTACGGCGTATGACGCGGTCTTGGTAGAAGCGAGCTGAACATTGTCAATTTACCAAAGATTGTTCTGCTAACAGGGAAATACTTGTGATGATATGCACGTGACCATATGTACTACATATAGAGCTTCCTCGGTTAATAGTATAATATAAAAGTATCAGGCGCAAATATTCAAGTATGAGCTCCATATCGTATTAGCCAAGGCTCAGGACCATTTCAAAAGCGCATCTGAATTACCCAATCAGGAAATACCGGAGATGCGATGACCGTCCCCGCATTAGGCAAACCGCGCGAAAGATTGCGTGCAACTACGGCGGCAACGTCATGTGCTTCCTACAACCAATGCGTACTTTCCTCCAAGTCACAAGACACTGAGTGACCTCAGTTTCTTCCACACAACACATGATCAGGACCGTGACTCCCACTCAATTATCCACCACCTTCCAGCGGTACGGCGATATCCGCGTCTTGAACCTCGATGATATTGAAAAGGGTTGTTCCACTCTACTCCAAGCATTCCTGCTGGATACCCTCGGTAGTTACTTGGTGTCGCACATGTCCAATCCAGCAATGGCATCCCGCTGCCACTACGAGTTGTACAAGGCATACATCCACCAGCATATCGTACACGGAATTGTGGTGGGCGCGGGTGAGTCGGAACACTCGTTCGAGACGGTTGCTATATGGACAACCCCAGAATCATCAGCGAGCGGCATCGACGGGTTTGCCGCCATGTGCGAGGCAGGCTACGGCAAAGTATGGGACGCGTTCGGCCCTATAGGCCGCGACAAGGTGTTTAAAGGTATGATCCCTCTTCTTCACAATACTGCAGACCGCATTCTTGGGTCTGATTCGCGGTTTTGCGATAAAAAAGTTTACTGTCTCGTGTACGTGGGGTCCCTTCCCCGGGCCCGCGGCAAGGGCAATCTTCGCAAGATGTTTAATTTCATGTTTGATCGGTACATTGACGTTTCGAGCGATACGATATGCTACTTGGAATCGTCTTCCACTGCCAATATACCCATATATAACCGGTTTGGTTTCCATAGAGTCCAGGACATCACGTTGGGAAAGAGTGACGTTCCCCATGCAAAGCTAGGAAAAGATTTCGCGGTCATGACGGTGATGATTAGGGGGAATCGGGGACTCGACTGGAGAAAACATGAAGAATAGTTGGGGATTGATGGGGAATAAATATGTACACTAGCAACTCCCAAAGTCTATATTCTCTCTCAAATTACACTTCGACTACTCATCCAAACTCAACACACTTTGTTCCGACGGCAACGTATAGTTTGCGAAGCGAGCCTTGACCCGCTCGCGCAATTCCGTCTCTTGCGCCTTGGTAAGCGGCCTCACCACCTTGTGCGGGGGCACAAACTGAAACAGGCCGAACCCAAAGTCTCGATCGCACATCTTGTCCAACACGTATAGCTGCGAGCGGCAGTAGCCCACGAGCGCTTCCACGTGACGCAAGTCTACTTCGGGGTTCCCGTTGAACACATTTCGCCACAATGCTGCCGCAAGCGTTATATCGTCCGTGACCAAAGCCTCGTCGTAACTGGCAACGGCGCCGAGCATTTGCGTGTGATAGTCCTTGAGGTACCCCTCGATAATGCGATTGGAGTTGATGCCCATTTCCGTGGACATTTTCATTTCCATATCGCTGAAGAAGCGGTCCACGAGCTTCTGCTGATAGTTTTTGCCGTACTTGAAGGGCATTGCCCGCATGCGGACCGTGAGCAACCAGTAGTGCAATGTGGTAATCTGGAACCACTGGGTGAATGTGCGTGGCAACCGAAGGGTCTCGTAGTAGAATTTCGCCGTATCCAGTAGTGGCTCATTGGGGTAGCATAGGGCCTGTTTCTTGCACTCTCCATAGTAAGTAGACCCTGCCACGGACCCGGCGCGGGTCTTGTCCATGTCGATCCAAAAGATCTTGATACACATTTGGCCGATTTTCCTCTTCCACAGAGCCATATTGTACAGGGATTTCTCCACATTGTGGTTCGAGAGGAACGGCGCCTTTTTCAATGGCTGACGCGGCTCCTTCTTGAAGAGCACCTGTTCCTTGTGGGGCATCTTTGACTCTGCGGCCAAATGGCTGGGCGGTTCGACCTCATTTTGTGGAGTATTGGGAGCTGCGTGCTTCTTATAAGTAGGCCGACTGCAGTGGAGTAGGCGTATCTGGTTCAGCCGTGTGGTTGCACGATACGGAAGATACGTTGTGGATCTGAGCATTGCTCGCTAGTCTTGCTGATGATGCTACTTTCACCAATTAGAGCTCTGGAAAAGCAGTGATGACTGGTCACGTGTACCATCGACTATTACGTAAGAATGTTTTCATCTATCGTTGGACGTCTACTGACTAGAGGGCCCTTTACCCTAAAGGTCTCTAGATCTCTGAAAGTCTCTACATAAGTGAAGAGACCAAAACACTGAGCACCTCTTCCCTACAAGACGCTTTTGCCCACATTCTTCATCTCGGTCTTTTTATCAAAATCCGCCGGCTTTCCATGGTCGGCATACGTGTTGTACTGCCAATTGAACGGCGCGTAGAACCCCTGTCGGTCGTACTTGGTCAAGGCATGTCCGTCATGGAGCCGCTGCACGAAGTCCGGGTTCGACGTAAAGTACCGCGAAAACCCTACTAGCGTCCGTTTATTGTCAATATCGCGGAGCATCGTCTCAAAGTCGGGGGTGTCGTACGTATAATTGCCGCTGCGGATCATTGTCCCCGCCCAGATGTTCGTGATGAACACGTTTTCTCCCTCGGGCGTCTTGACATCAACGGTTCCGTCTACTCGCGGTTCCACGAGCGAAATGTAGGCGATTTCCTGTCCCACGTCTGCGCGATTCTGGATCTCCTCAACCAAGTACGTGAACGTTTCGCGCGGGTTCACCTCTTCCTTGGCACCTTTCATTCCTTGGTACGTGCCCCAGGGCGAGAATCGAACACCGACCTTATCGGCGCCCACTGCTGCCGTCAAGGAATCGATCAGCTCCAACACGAAGCGACACCGATTCTCTACCGATCCGCCATACTCGTCAGTTCTCTGATTAGAAGACGGATGGAGGAACTGGTCAAAGAGGTAGCCCGTGGCGCCGTGGATCTCTACAAAGTCAAAGCCAGCCTCGACCGCGTTTTCAGCGGCTTGAGGCAACACATTCTTTACCAAATCCTGGATTTCGGAAATTGTGAGTTCGCGAAGGGGGGTTCCCGCGGCCTCGGCCGCCTTCTGCGCCTTGCTATCGTGATAGACGGCCAGGGGGCCCGTGAGATCGTAGCCGCGCGCTTTCATGAGACTAGGCTCGGCAATGCGGCCGAGAAGCCACAATTGACACGACATTAAGGAGGCGTTTTCGTGCACCTTGTCGGTGATTTTGCGCCACGCCTTGACGTGATCTGGGGCAAAGATCCCGGGGACCGTGGGGTAATAGCCGAGCTTATCGGTGGCCAAAGTCGCCTCTGAGATGATGAGGGACTTGGGGAACCGCGATCGGTCGGCATAGTATTGGAGCTGTAAATGCGACGGCGAATGGTCGGGCAATGCGCGCATCCGAGTGGTGGGTGCGAACACAATTTTATGGCCGATCTGCTGCGATCCCACGGTGATCGGCTGGAAGACACTGGTCTTGGCCAATGCCTTGATGTTGACGGACATATTGCTTGGACAGAGTAGTGAGGTATGGAATTTGCCATCGTATTTCACCGCAAGCCACACCAGCGCTACACAATAAAGTTTCTTTGTCAGCAGTTTTGCACCCAATTTCGGTTCGGAAATATTCTGACGAGTCGGAATATTTACTTCTACGCTTGGGAATAAGTTGAACGTACCTCTCCGAGGTCCTGACATACACCGGTAAGTTCCGTCTTAATCGCTTCGTTTCTTCTACTATCTAAGTGCTACGTGTACGTGTAGTTTTTCCTTCGACGACGCCCCCCGGCGCCGTCTCTGCTGACTCATCCCTCTATACGCAGGATGGCACGTGATGGCCTAGCCAGGCCTCTCACAACAGAATATCACCCGTAAGATGCTGCTTGGAATATTCACCACTGAGGATCTTTCTTCAAGAATAAATATGTTTAATGTCAATTCTAACGTAGTGTGTCTAACTAGAGCTTCAATGTATCGACGGTGTTGCCAATACGTTTGATCTCGGTGTACTTTGTTTCCTTAGCGTAATCGTGTTGTCTTCCGGAGTTCTGGTCAACGTCTTTCGGCGGTAGGCTCGAGCGACGTCCCACTTACAACTTCAATGTGTCGACGCTCTTACCGATCCGCTTGATCTCAGTCTCCTTATCGTACTTTGTATCCTCGCCGGCCGCGTTGAACGTGTTGTACTCCCAGTTGTACGTCTGGTAGAACGTCTCTCGGCGGTAGGGTTCGAGCGAGATTCCATCGTGAAGCCGCTTCACCAAGTCCGGGTTGGACGTAAAGTAACGAGCAAAGCCGACCAAGGTGCGTCCGTCAGCGAGGTCGTTCAACACCGACAGGAAATGCGGCGCGTCGTAGGTGTAGTTCCCGCTGCGGAGGATGATACCCTTCCAGATCTTCTTGATAAACTCATTGTCGCCGGCCTGGTCTTCCGGTGCAACGTCCACAATGCCGCTGACACGGGGCTCGACCACCGAAATGTATGCCAACTCGTTGCCGGCGTCTGCGCGTTTCTGAAGCTCGTGCACCAAGTAACTGAAGGTGGTGTACGGGTGGACCTCGTCCTGGTGCGACTTCATGCCCTGGAAGGTGGCCCACGGCGAGATTCTGATGGCGATCTTGGAAGCGCCGATCTCCTTTGTCAAGTGGTCAACAATCTCAAGGACGATGCGCGCACGGTTCTCGATGGATCCGCCGTACTTGTCGGTACGCTTATTGGAGCATGGCTGCAAAAACTGGTCCAACAAGTAGCCGTGAGCCGCATGCAATTCGACGAAATCAAAGCCGGCCTTCATGGCTTGCCTCGCGGCATTGGTATACTCCTCATATATAAGCTTGCGGATTTCCTCCTCTGTGAGGGCGCGGAGGGGCAAGCCGGCTTCCTGGGCCTGCTTCTTAGACGCTTCGTCAAAGTATATGTCGGACGCAGAAACGAAATCCTGGCCCTCGGCTTTCAAGACGCTGGGGTATGCGGTACGGCCCAAGTGCCACAACTGGCATCCCAAGTAGGACTTGTTGGCATGCACGGCGTCGGTGACGGCCTTCCACCCTTTGACGTGGGCGTCGGTCCAAATGCCTGGAGCGGTGGGGTACCCGCCGGCCTGGGCACTCAAGAAGGTTGCTTCGGTGATCAAGAGGGATCCCGGGTACTTTGATCTGTCGTCATAGTACTTGACATGCAAGTCGGAGGGGGAGTGGTCGGGCAAGGCACGCATGCGGGTGGTGGGGACATAGACGATCTTGTGGTTCAAGGGGAGGTCGCCGACCTTGACGTTTTTGAAAACGACGGTGTCTTTTAATGCGTCTACTTTAGTTGACATTGTGGGTTGGTGTATGAAGTGTTGATGGGCTGTGAGTTGTTTGTCAGGAATTGACGGTTAATTTATACATTCGAGAATTGCAGCCACCGGTCGCAACAACGCCGATAAAGATGATTACATAAGAAAGGGGAATATTATTTTCAAGGGCACAACCGCCGAGCGATTACTTTTGAATGCTTTGTGCATGGTAGGCGTGGTATGTGTTGGCAACGCGTATAGTGACCCCACAGCAACCCACGTTTCCCGTGAGCGTAATGCTAGCTGAGTAATGGTGCTACACGAAAAAGGAAGGTGTCTGATGACAAATCCCCGCAAGAATGCTGCCAAAAATATTATTTTCTTTTCGCCCACATCTGCGCCCGGCTGACAAACGTGCACGTGACATTTGATTATATAATATGATGTCAAGTCACGTGTATTGTCTTTGATTATATAATGCAACTCTTGATCCAAGACCAATAGTTGACGTCAGTCGGTAGGGCTGACAAATAGTTTCTCCCTTCTTCATGAGACTGCGCTCTCTGTGTGTACGCTTTCCGATCCACTCGATCCTACCACAAGACTAGTACTTCCAGCCCAAGGCAAACCCCCACCTCTTAGTAACTACAAAATTAGCCACAATGCACGACCTTTAATACTCTGAAAATTTCAACCACCACTACGGATTAACGAACCACCATCCTCGTCATGGCAAGTTCCATTGCGGAAGCCTTCAAACACCTAAAGATCGGCGCCTACGATCTCGACCATGACCATATCTTCATGGTCTCCTACGAGTACCTATCCAAAGTCAGCAACTTCACCAACGTCAAGGCATTCAAAAACTGTCTTGTCTCTTTAATCAACTTGGACAAGTACCTGCGCGCATTCGAAATATGTAAAAAGGTCCCTGAGTCCGCTAAACTGGACTTGGCTTTGGAAATGGCTTATGTCTACTATAAAATGGCCAAGCCGGACCTTGTTGAGGCCGTTTGCCTGCACCCACACCCTCATCCTCCTACCGTCTCTCTAGGGTTGCAGCACGTAATGGCACAAATGTATTACAAGAACGGCCAGTACACCCAAGCGCTCGACCAGTACTATCAATTGATCGATGCATCTCTGCGTGATAACAATGACGACTTGCTCGTGAATGAAAAGGCCGTGATCAGTCAACGTAACCACGGCCAGGACGCCCCTTCCCTTTCAAAGTATCCCATCAACAACACTAATAATTACGATATGCTTTTCAATGAGGCTCTCTTGGAACTTTCGCGCGGCCAGATCTTGATGGCTGACTCGCTTCTCCACCGAGCCCGCGATCAGTGCCTCTCCCAAAACTCTCTGGCGCTGCAACAGGATTTGGCTGCGGAGTTGTTGCCTATACAGCTTAGCATTGCGTATCTAGCATACTTGAAAGGATCGCCCCTTGACGCAGTGCACTTGATACTGGAAATGCAGCAACATGAGGAAATCGACGATCCCGTCACTAAATTGATCATCAAGAATAACTGGTACGCCTTCCAGCCTGAGAAATTGGAACACGCCAACCTCGCGCTCGTGGATCGCGATATAAAGTATGCGCAGAACATTGAAAAACTCACCATGTTGCAGTACCAGCAAGTCGTTAGGAATAGTATTGCCTTGCGGTACGCTATTGGCACCTTGGGACCAAAAATGGTCTCGATCAAAGCTTGCGACCGGTACCGTTCCAATGGAGACTGGTCCATCTACGTGTACCGCGCTTTGCTAAAGTTGAATATCATTTTCGAGGATTTGCAGGATCTCGACAAGAATGAGTCCATTGCGCGCAAAGTTTACCGGTACACGAAACTGACAGATATTTCATTACCGGAACAAGTATCATGCATACTACTCCTTGTGTCGCTAAACGCGAAAAGCGGGAAATTTAGTCAGTCGCTTGAACTCTTGCAATGTCAATTGGACCAATCGATCGCAAAGCAGGAGAAGATGGTGCCCGCCATCTTTGGATGCTTGCTAAAGATTTACGATGCGCAGCACAATCGCACAAAGTCGCAACTATTGTTACTGCGCGCTAGCCGGTTGTTGCGTCAACAGCCTGACTTGTTGCACAGTGACAATGCATACTATACTTTTGCCAAGGTGGTCGCAGTAGAGTTGAGGCTGCGTGATTTTCAGTCTGTGGACGCCCAAGAATTATTCACTCAATTATCCGAGGTCAATCCTGAGGACGGCCTGGTTCAAGCGGTGCTCTCGCAGTCAGTCGCGGGGTTGCAGCTGGTGAGCGAGTTGACAGCGGGATACGGTCCTGATCTGATGGCCGATTTGTTGGCGGGTAGCGTGGAGGAGGTGCTGCTACCCAATACCACCCAGACCCACTTTATGCCGCCTGTCAGGGTAAGCAAGCCCCATAAAAAGCGGCCGGCAAAGTTTCTGGCGAAAAAAGTGATGAAGCCTGTAAACGAATTGACGCTCGATGACGAGCGCTGGATACCTTTGAAGTTGCGGTCATACTATAAGCCGAGCAAAAAGGATAAAAAGAAGGCCGGTACGCACCAGGGCGCCATCGAGCAGGCGTCCACGCCTCTGCCAGCGCCTCCAGCGAGCAATGCCCTGAAAAAGAAGAAGAAAAAGGGTAAAAAGTAGGGCGCAGCACGAGTAACCGTCAGCAAACAAGACTGGCGGTGGTGTGGGTAGAGCACAGCTCAAGTTACTATCCGTACACGAGACTGGCGGCAGTGTGTACAGAACGGACGGCGGTGGTGTGGATGGGGTGGGCGGCGACGGTTCCCCCCCTAGGTTCTGTGGTGTCTCGTCTCAGTTCTCAAGGGATGTCCTTGGTGCGAGTGGTACGTCTTGAGTCTAAGCGGTAGGTCTTGACTGCAAGTGTTCTCTCCTCGTCACATAAATCAGTATCTGCAAGTTTCGTCTCAGTTTTTAGATCTGAATAACCCAATTCCCGCAAGTGAGTGCCTCATTTATCCCCATCCTGGCCAGTCTGCCGCCACTTGGCCTTATCCCTGAATGGAGAGATTACAACTCTCGCATTGCTCGTCAATGACTCCTGAGTGCCTGAAACATGTCGGTATTTCATCTATACGAATACTAACACTGGAGCAAGATGATTGTACAAGGCTCACGAATCGTAGGAAAGTGATCGCTCTCATCGGAATACTGTTGACCACCTCTTCTGAAGCATAGCAAGTAATCCAGTTCTTCGCATTGGAAGTACTCTGATCTGCTGACCGCGTGGAGGCCTACAGTCTTTTAGGCTCTTGAGTGATTTCAATCGGTCAGGGTCTAAAGCACTGTCATTTGCTATTATTCTAGGGTACAAACTGGTCATGCCTAGATGGGTGTCTTCGTACAGCGTAGAGACTGGAATTCGCGCAATACGGAGTAATTTCACTAGATGTTGGTGTGGGTGTTGTCATTTGCCAACAGTGTATAGTACTAACAATCGGACATGTCCAGACCAGATGGGTACAGCGTATAGACTGGCAAATACTCAGGATCTAGAGACTATCAATCTGTTGAAGTTTTGACAACTGTCAATAGGTCATGTCCTGGATAAGCTGTTATTTAAACAGTGCGGAGGCTGGCA